>PVIA01005319.1:47500-117902 GCA_004024845.1 Tonatia bakeri
TGGATAAAAATTGTCTTCAGAGGGAAACTTGTTGCTGATATGGGAGAGGTGAAACAAAAAATGGCAGAAGCACTAAAAGGCATCAAAATTGACAAGTTCAAAAACTGTTTTGAGCAGTGGGAAAATAACATCTTGATAGGTGTATTGCATTGAACAGAGAGTACTTTGAAGTTGGCTGAAGTTTAAATATGTAAGAATAGATACACGACCTTTTACAAATAAATTCTGGGATTACTGGGCTCTCCTTCATATGGATATGTGTATGTTTACATGTATGAAGATTTTATTTGAGAATATAGATTCTTCCTACTGGTCCTCTATGTTTCAAATGATGGTTGGGTAGAAAATTAGACATTTTAAATTCTAGTTCAGTACTTGAAAGTAAAAGGTAAACCAAGCAAAATATGGTCATAAACTATACCAGAGTAGTGTATAAGATAAAAAGGGGGAAGAAGGACTTAGGAAGGGAAATGTATAATTTAGACTATCTCAAAGCTGCTATTTAAAATAGTCAGTGCTTGGATAACTACTTCTGTAAGTGGATTATTTAAATAGTATTCATGAGCTATGTATACTTTCAAAAACTATCACACATTTTATACTGAGTTCTATGATTGAGGGAATTCTGCTCTTTGATAACCATGTAGAAAACACAACCATTTCAAAGTAGAACTCAAAAGATGTTTTGATGATTTTAATTAAGTTAAAGTTCATAGTTGATATCTTTGGTATGGCAGGTACTATGAAATTAGATTCAGTAATTTGTGCTTCCCCTCCCCCAAAACTATTTTCTTATTCTTAGTTAAGAAATTTCTTGTAAACATACAATCATGAAACCCAGGTAAGGCTGTATGTAATGTGTGTGGTGGAATGGGTGATAGAGTGACAATGTAGAAGTTTGCGTAAGTACAAGTAAAATATATTAATTTCTTATACTGTTGCAGGCAATCCCCATCTAACCACATTCTATTATCCCTGACTCAAAATTGAGGAATCTGACATCCAAGGCTACACAGCTAGTAAATGACAGCTGGAATTCCAAACGACATTTGTCTGGTTTCAAATCTTTACATAGTGAACTTCTTCAAGACTAATTATCTCAATAGCTATTTAATATTGTGGTTATGTCTATGTATAATTTGACGACAGAATTTGCCAGTCAGAATTTGTGGCTTGTTATTCCTACATGCTTGAATATGTTTTAGTGACTTATGTTCTAGATTTCAACTTGTATTGTTTCTAAATAGAAAGTTATTTTGCAATCTATGATTGCTATCCCCCCAAACATGGGCAGAATCAGTAATTTTAAGTAATTCTATTGAAAATATTTCCAACCTATGCAATTACTACCTTCCTATTGTCTCTTGACAATTGAAATGGCTTTTCTTACATTTAATATCCTCAAATAAATAAATAAATAAGTAGAAGGAGTTGGGGAAGAAAAGTTTTTAAAATTTTTTCATTCATTGATCAGAGAGAGAGAGAAAAACATCATTTTGTTGTTCCACTTACTTACGCATTTTCTGGTTGGAAAATGCATTTTCTGGTTGGTAAGGATTTTACTTACGCATTTCACGTGCCCTGACAGGGGAACCAACCCATAATCTTGGCATATTGGGACAATGCTCCAACCAACTGAGCTACCTGGGCAGGGCAAAAAGTGTTTGATTTATGTAAATTACAATTCATATATAACACAAAAATTATTTTGAGGTCTGCAGAGTTTCTTATGTCTTTTAGGACTTCACAAAAAATTCTAACATACCATTTCAAAAAAGAACATCTCTGATCCAGGTGTTGATTACATGTATGCTTTTAGTGTGCGAAAACTGAGCAAATACACACTAAATAAGTATCTTTTTTCCATAGTTATAACACAGTCAAATAAAAATGTTTAAAAGGTTATTTAATTTTTACAAAGAATAAAATTTTAGGAATTTTCCTAGCAAAACATGGCTTTAAAAAAAAAGATTTTATTTATCTTTTTAGAGAGAGGGGAAGGAAGAGAGGGAGAGAAACATCAATGGCAGTTTTCTCTCACATGCCCCCTACTGGGTACCTGGCCCACAATCCAGGCATATGCCCTGACTGGGAATCCAAACAGCGACCCTTTGGTTCTCAGGCAGGTGCTTAATCCACTGAACCACACTGGCCAGGGCTGTTTTTCTTTTTTACATTATTTGTTTCTATAACCTATTTAACTAAGATGCACAAAAATCTTTTCACCACAGTTACTAATGAATTAAGATAACTGAAAAGTATTTTGAACTATATGAGGAAGTTGGTCTGATTCCAGATGATATTGGTATTATCACTCACTTTAAGTAGGGATTAAATTTATATGTAATATATAATATATTTAATATATATTATATATAATTTTACAAGTGTAGTTATACCTATACAAATTAAATATAGGAAGACTCCTCCATTTTTATTTGAGAAAGTCTCCTGGAAGTGGATCCCAGTTTTTGATGTTCTTGTACTACAGTGACTGTTCACAGTGCTGCTAGCTATAGAAAGCCTTATTAAAGAGTTGTACTTCTTAGTGCTGATTTTACTTCACATAAAGGAGAAAATGTCAAACAAAGACCTCTGCAACTTGCTTAAATAGGGATAGTCTTTCATTTTCACTCACCCCTTGTATCACATGAAATACTTGGTATAGGAAGACTGGGATATCTGGCTACCTAAGGAACATTGTCGAGTTTATATTTTAAATATAAATAAACACTATAGAAAGTCTAACTTATATTGTCTTTATCTGTTTTTTTTTGTTCTCTAACTGTATTTTTAGTCAGGTGTTTTGATGAAGATTGTACTGAGAGAGTAAATTTTGGCAGGAAAAAGAATATATATATAATATGAAGAATGGTCTACATATTGTGATAACAAGTTTTCAGTTTTTCAAAAGCAGAAAAATTGATTTGAAACAAATCATAAATAAAGCAAGATATTTAAATTCAGTATCTAGGATCTTTATTAATGATTACACTTCCCTTGACAATGTGGTATTCATGACAATTTCACTGACAACATAAGTTTTTTAAAATTAAATTAGTTAGAATAGCCCCCTATAGTTCTATTAGTTTATAGCAATAACATTCTAAACCATAAAGCCTATATAAATAGAAGAGAACTCATCTGAATCATTGAGATTTTAGTATTTCCTTACACTTAAAAAAGAAATCAGCCCTGGCTGGTATAGTACAATAGATTAAGTATTGTCCTGTGAATCAAAGGGTCCAAGGTTGGATTCCCAGTCAGGGAAAATGCCTGAGTTGCAGGCCAGGTCCCCAGTGGGATGCATGTGAGAGGCGACCACACATTGATGTTAAAAAAGAAAAAAAGGGAAAAAAAAGAAATCAGGTCCTCAAAATTATTAAATTGCTATTATTTAAGGCAGCTAGTTGATTGTGACCAAAACTTAGAACTTTTAAATGACTGAAAGCTAGAGAGAATGTTAGAATATGACAGCTACTTCGGAGTGAATGCCTCAGTGTAATTTTTGAGCTAGAATTAAAAAACTATGAGCTATAATTAAGAAATAGCCACAAAATTTATAGCAACTAACATCTAAATTGTGATTCTCCTTTAATAATTTGATTGCTTATTTCTGATGCATATGCAAGAGTTCCTGAAATCTTTCAGACCCCTGTGGTTTAATATAAATCTCAAAATATAAAAGCATCTTGTAGGAAATTAGAAAGCAGATGAGATACTTCGGGACTTCAGATAATTTTGGATACGCACATTTTAAGACAACTTTAACACAATTACCCTTTGCTTGCTCTTAAAAAAAGGAAAAATAAACATTTACCTCTTCAATTTGTTCTATTCTATGACAATTGCTTTTATAACTAGTTTGTAAAATAATCCTTGGCTTAAAATAGATTGGCCAGCAGAAAGGCTTGACACGATAGGGTGCTGAAAATAACAAAGGTCATATTTATCAGGTATATTCAACACCAAATGATAAACCACAAAATTTTATTGATTTAATACAGTGTGTAGAGGACTGTCAGGTTATATGTCACCATCTTTCCCCATTTTCAAACCATGTGTTATTCCTGCATTTATAAATGCAAAACTTTCAAGTTAACGACTGCAGGTGGCATGATTGTTCCAAAGGTATTGTAAGAAACAGATATTTTATGCAAACAACAAAAAGAGTATTATCTGTTTTATTTCCATAAGACTTTGTATCTTTTCAAATGTACAGGAAATTATCTTGCTGAGCATTACAAATTACCCCTAACATCATTGAAAAAATGTGCATGTGCTGTTGAAGTGATAGAATCCCGGAGACCTGCCTTGACATCCTGGTTCTGCCACTTACCTGCTGTAGGGGATCTGGTCATCTAAAAACCTTGACAGCCTAAAAAAAAATGAGATTTATAACATGCACCTTTCACAGTTGTTATAAAGATTAGAGAAAATGTTATTTTCAGTGCCTGGCAAAAAATATAATTACCAGGGATACTGTGTTTGTTATTACTATAAACAGTATGTAATTATTTAAGTACAACATTTTGTACTCTAAGGTCTTCAAAAATATAATACGAATGAAACCATTGTGATTACATAAGCGGTGATTTTACAAAGAAAGTATAACTTTCAGAGAGAAAACACAGTTTAAAATCATTTCATAAAATGCACATACTAATTTTTATTTGGATATATTTAGTATATTTCTATTTTAAAAATAAAGATAAAATTATTTCTAAAAATATATAACTTTTACTAAGCATTATTAGTTGCATGCTCAGTTCAGTTAATTAAAAAACACTATTGTGTAACTTAACCTATACAATTCTTTGAATTTTTTATTTTATCAAAATTAAGTTTTTATTTGGCCTCAAAATTTAGGTATATTGTATTTTAAGTTTAATAAGAATAATTCTTAATACTTATATTTTCTTTTCATTCTTTACAACTGGAGACAAAGGAAAAAATCAATATCTTTTAATTTATTGAATAATCTTATTTAAAACTACAAATATCTTTATTATTTTAAAAAGCTCTTAGCTCTCTTTAAACAAAAAAACATAAAGCTCTGTGTCTAGATTGAATTTTAATTGAAATAAGAGATCTTATTTAAAGACATCTAAAAAATATAGTGGATGATACTTGAAATGTGACTAATAATTAGTAATAATTTTATGAGTTGATACACAAGTTTATTTCTTTTTTAAAAGATGTATTATAACAAATTCTTCTTGTAACAGTAATATTCTAGTCCAGCATTAGTAAAAATTGCCTTAGTTCATTGTAGCTTAAAATAAAGTATCAAATAAAGAAAATAATATATATCAAATTCTGTAATAAAATTAAATTAAAATCTTCATGTATGAAAGCTTCTGGGCACAAAATCGAGAAAACAATTTTATTTTAAAAGTTTAAACAATGTAAGCTTTTCATAATACTGTAGGGTGAATCAGTCATGCAATAATTTAAAAATATGTGAATTTTTTTTGGTATTGTGGTGAGTAAAACATTATCCACTGTGTTTTGATTCAAGGCATTCTCCAGTTCCAAGTGGCTAGGGGCTCAGAACACAAGCAGAAAACCGGATGTTGGAGAATCCCAAGGAATTCACAAGTCTAAAAGAGAAAACTTTCTTTAAAAAAATTAAAATTTGAAGAATCAAGATCTAAAAGGAAACACAAGGAAATAGTTTAATATTTTGTATTGTTTTTATCCTGAACAAATTGACAAATGTATAAGCTGCATGATTCTAAAGATCCAAGAAGAAATGGAAAACCGAAAGATAAAAAACTTAAATCGATCTTTTGACAGTCTCACGGCACAGGTGATACAAAGGTTGGAGTTTGAGACTCAAACTTCCTAAGGGAAAGGAGACAGGTAGGTATGCAGATTATCACTTGTGACTTCAGAAGGGCTGAAACTCAGACTAGAAGCATCACAATCCTAAGTAGGTCAAGGAGATCTACCAAACTTTTAAGTATTTGTCAAAAAGATCAGTCATTTCTGGAGAAAAATGACATCTGATTTTTCTAGCTCAATACAAAAATAATGCCTGGCATTTGTTTTAAAAATTACCATAACAGGTATAAATGAACAAAGTAAAGAAAGAAACAGAACATTGATGGTATTAAGATATGGACTTAAAAGTAAATGATATCATATGGTCATGAAATAATAGACAAGATGAAGAATTTCACCAGAAACTTGAAATCATTAGTAAAATAATAAGTATTTCAGAACACAAATTAAGAATTCAGTAAAATGATTACAAGCAAATTAAACAAAACATAAAGGAGAATTAATTACTAGCAATTTAGATGAATAGATTATATTCAGAAGAATAACTAGAGAGAAAAAAGTCTGGGAAACATAGCAAAGCATGTAAGACATTTATAGGACTTTGAGAAATGCCATTTTCTATATATTTTCCAAAAAAATTAAGAAAAAAGAAATAGAGAGTAAGGGGCAAAAGTAAGTTCTGAAAAGGTAATGACACTTTCAGTTTTATCTCTGTCATGTAAAGATCTTGGAAGTTATCATTTGTATGTACAACAAAAGAAAAGGAAAAATCAATAAATTTCTTAGATTTTTCAGAGAATTGAGATCATAGGGACACACTGCCACCCCCAAATGTGGAGAAACAAGTGAATACAGGAAATCAGAGCCAAGGTTAGATCAGATTACCTGGGGTGGAAGCCACTGGAGCCGTGAACTGGTAGGAGAACGTAAACGATAACTTTGACAAATTGCTGAAGGCTAAGAATGGTCCACTGTGAGAGTGATAAAATCTCGGGGCTGCAGTTTTATGGGGATTCTTATAATTTTGTGGATTTTACCTCCTGGAAATGCACCAAGTTCTCAAAAGTGAAGGGCCAATAAAATGATTATTATTTCTGGCAAAGTAACCATTTTCAAATATGACTAGAGCATTCTCCAGAGCAAAGGCCCACTGAGCAAGAAAAGAGTCCCCCCCCCCCCACACACAAGCATATCCAACAGCAGGGAAGGGAAATTACCTGAGTTCAATCCCCTGAAGCCTTCCTTTGTCACCTGAGGAGAAAACAAAGCTTTGAAACACCTGTAAAAGTGACAGCCATAGGACACAGTCCCACTGAAGAGCTGAAATTTAATCATAGGATTATACTCATACAACACACCTTTTCACTCACACCTTAGCCATATTAACAATACTTTAATATGATAATAGTAGATTGTAGCTAAAAGGGTTGCAAGACACTCATTTTATTTAATGAAATTTAAGAGAAACCCTAAAACAACAGGGGAGGGAAAATAAGAACAGTAGAGATAATGGACACCTCAGACAAGTAGAGAAAACAAACATTAAATACAACCTATTAGTCGTAGTAATATAAAATCTCACAATAAAGGCCTATGAGCCTCTGTTACTATTATGTGGAACAATATGCCAAGCTTTCAATGAAAAGTCACAAGGGATATTAAAGACAGGAAAAAAACACTATTTTAACAGATGATACAAACATCAGAACTCTCCTAAATATGACACAGTAGTGGAATTATCAGATAGAAAATTTTAAATAAGTAAGTAATATATTTTATCAGATAGAAAATTTTAAATAAGTAAGTAATACATTAAGAGCTCCAATGAAAAGTAGACAACATGCAAGAACAGAAAGTTGGAAATTCCAAGAAAGAATAAAAAGGAAATACTAAACATCCAAAATAAAGAATGCTTTTGATGGGCTATTCAATAAACTGGACAAAATCAAGGAAAGAATCAATGAGCTTGAAGGCATCTCAAAAGAAAATTTCTAAAACAGCATGGACACTGAAAAAAATTAAAACAGATCAGTTTCTGTGGGAACTGTGGAACAATTTTAAAGGCATAACATGTACAAGACAGAAGAAATAGTGGCCATGAATTTTCCAAAATTAATGACAGAAACCAAACCACATATTCTGAAAGCTCAGAGAACTCCAAGAGGGATAAATACCAAAAACACATACACCTAATTATATCATGTTAAAACTATTGAAAATCAAAGTCAAAGAGAAATGCTAAAAGCAGCTAGAGTAAGAAAATGCCTTACTTACTGAGGAATAAGAATAAAAATGGTATTTAATTTTTGTCAAAACCCATGCATGCAAGAAGAGATTGTGGTAAAATTAAATTGTTAAAAAAATGAAGCTACTGAAGTAGATTTGTATTTCAGTGAAATTGTTGTTTTTTTTTTTTAAGTATAGGAGAAATAGCCCTGGCTGATATGGATCAGTGAATTGAGTGCCAGCCTATGAACCAAATGGTCTCTAGTTTGATTCCCAGTCAGGGCACATGCCTAGGTCGCAGGCCAGGTCCCCAGTGGGAGGCACATGCTAGGCAACCACACATTGATGTTTCTCTCCTTCTCTTTCTCCCTCCCTTCTCCTCTCTTTAAAAATACATAAATATTTTTAAAATAAAAAATACAAGTATAGGAGAAATAAAGACTTTCTCAGTTAAACAAAAACAAAGACAATTTATTACCAATGGACCTGTCCTCAATAAATATTACATGAAGTTTTTCATGGAGTAGGAAAATAATGTAAGTTAGAAACTCAGATCTATGTAGAGAAAAGATGAACATCAGAGAGGGAATAAGTGAAGGTAATTTTTTAAAATAGTCTCTTTTTAAATTGATTTAATATGTACCTATTTATTTGAAGTATAAATAACAATAATGTATCAGTGACTATAGTAAATGGATAACCAAAATGAATCACAGCAACTTCATAAGATATAGAAAGGAGGAACTGCTAATACTCCATTACAAGATATTTATATCACCCATCAAGTAGTTTAATATTATTAGATTATTTACTTACAATAATTGTAAATGCACAATGCAAACTCTAGGGCAACCACTACACATTTTTTAGAAGTGTGATAGATATGCTAAGAGGGGAAATAAGATGGTATCAAGACAATGATCACTTAAAGTCAGAGGAAGCAAAAGAGATGAAGATAATGAAAAAAAAAGAAAAAATAAAGAGGAAGCAGCAGCAAAAACAAGTACAAAAGAATACAAAAAAATGGTAGATATTATTCCAACTATATAATGATCACTCTTAATGAGAACAATCTAAGTATGCCAATTAGAGACAAAGAGTATCAGAGTAGACATAAAAAACAAACCCAACCCTATGTTTTGTATAAGAAACATACTTTACAATCTTGAGTGGACTTAAAGAGAAGGAGAAAGACACTCCAATACTGATCAAAAGAAAGGTGGAATCATTATATTACTTTCTGACAGAATATGTGTCAGAACACGGAAACATCATGGATAAAGAGGTGCATTCAATAATAAAAGTATGGCATTCCTCCAAAAAGTAACAATCCTTAGCAGGTATGTATCCAATAGTAATGCATCAATATATGTGAGGCAAAAATTGATAGAACTATAAGACAATAAAAGAAAAATCAATTTTTAGTCTTACAGTCTTCAACTTCCCTCTTTTAGTAATTGATAGACCAAGCAGACATAAAATTAATAAGAATGCACTTGACCTAGACATCACCCTCCATCAAAGCAATCCACATATGTATAGATGGATATGTACTTCATTCAGCAACAATAGAATGTATATTCTTTTCACATTTACATGGAATATTCCCCAGATAAACTACACTGGGGCCCGTAAAATACACCTCAACAAATTTAACAGCATATAAACCCTACAAAGGGTGTTCTCTGACTACAGTGGAATTAAACTAAAAATCAATAACAAAAAAATAGCTGGAAATCCCAAAATATTTAGAGACTAAATGATATACTACTAAATAACATGAGCGTCAAAGAGGAAGTCTTAAGAAAAATTTAAAAATAGATTGAACTAAATTGAAATAAAATGACATCAAAAATTGTGAAACTGAAAGTAGCACTTCCTGATATTTATAATATGAAATATACTTATAAGAAAAGAAGGTCAGAAATTAAAAACCTAAGCTTTCACATTAGGAAATTAGAGAAAGAAGATACTAAAGCTTAAACCAATCAAAATAAAAAGTAATAAAAATTAGTGAAAAAACAATAGAGAAAATCAACTAACTTAAAACATGGTTCTTTGAAAAGATAAAACTGGTAGATCTATAGCCAGGATAACTAAAAAAAAAAAAAGTGAGAAAGAGAGAACACACATCACAAATATTAGAAATTCAGGAAGATACAGTACTACTGATTTCACTGACTTCCAAATTATAATAAACTCATGTTATAAACAACTATCCCCACAAATTTAATAATCTACATGAAATTGACCATTTCCTCAAAGGACACAACTAACAAAACACACACAAAGAGAAGTAGATAATGTGAGTATATATATATAGATAGATAGATAGATATAGATATATAGATATAAAGTAAATTGAGTCAATAATTTAAAATTTTCTAAAAAAATAAAACACTAAATACAGAATGACTTTTTGGCAAATTCTATAAATATCTTAAGGAAAAATGATTCCGATTTTTAATAATTTCTTCCAGAAAATTGAATTAGGGAGAATATTTCCTAACCCATTCTATGAGATCAGAATTAATATAATACCAAAATCAGGTAAAGATAGTAAAAGAAAGGAAAATTATAGACCAATATCTCATGAATATAGATACTAAAGGTCAACACAATATTAGCAAATCAAGCACAACAAAAAATATATTTCACAACCAATAATGGCATTTATTCTAGGTATACAAGACTGTTGCAACATTCAAAAATCTGTATTATAACCCACCATATCAATAGGCTGAAATTTTTTTTAATTTATATGATCACATCAAATGATACAGTGAAAACATCTGACAAAAAACACAATCCCTATTGTAAAAACTTTTAGCAAACTAGAACTATATCATCTTGATAATGGACATTTAAAAAAAAAAAGAAAAAGAACCTGCAACTAACTCCATGCCTAAGGGTGAATAACTGGAAGCTTTTCTCCAAAGATGAAGAATAAGGCACTGCTTGTTTAGCACTGCTCTTCAGCATTGAACAGAAAGTCCTAGCTTAATTGATTAGACAAAAAACATAAACAAAAGAGATATAGATCAGGAAGGAAGAAATAAAACTTTGTTTGGAGATGACATAATAATCTAGATAAAAATAATAAAAAATAATAATATCAGAGTTCTTAGGATATAATCCTAGCAGTGGAATTGCTGGGTCAAAAGGCAGATCTGTTTTTAGTTTTCTGAGAAAATTTCATACTGTTTTCCACAGTGGTTGTACCAGTCTGCAATCCTACCAATAGTGCACTAGGGTCCCCTTTTCTCCACATCCTCTCTAACACTTGTTTGTTGCTTTGTTTATGATGGCCATTCTGACCCATGTGAAGTGGTATCTCATTGTGGTTTTAATTTGCATCTCTCTGATGGCTAACGATATTGAGCATCTTTTCATGTGTCTCTGGATCCTCTGTACGCCCTCCTTGGAGAAGTGTCTATTCAAGTCCTTTGCCCATTTTTTAAATGGGTTGCTTGTCTTCTTACAGTGGAGTCATGTAAGTTCTTTATATATTTTGGAGATTAAACCCTTGTCTGAGGTATCATTGGCAAATGAGTTTTCTCATAGAGTTGGTTCTCTTTTTATTTTAATACTGTTTTCTTTAGCTGTGCAGAAGCTTTTTATTTTGATGAGATCCCATTTGTTTATTCTTCTTTCCTTCATGTCCCTTGCTCTAGGGGACATATCAGTAAATATGTTGCTGTGTGAAACACCAACCCAAAAGAATCTATGCACCCCAATGTTCATAGCAGCGCAATTTACAATAGCCAAGTGCTGGAAGCAACCTAGGTGTGCATCAGTAAATGAATGGATTAAGAAACTATGGTACACAATGGAATCCTATGCAGCAGAAAGAAAGAAGGCTCCCCTACCCTTTGCAACGGCATAGATGGAGCTGGAAAGCATTATGCTAAGTGAAATAAGCCAGGCAGTGAAAGACAAATACCATATAATCTCACTTGTAATAGGAACCTAAACAACAAAACAAACAAACAAGCAAAATATAGCCAAAGACACTGAAATAGAGAACAGGCTGACAGTGACGAGAGGGGAGAGGGGAGGGAATTTCAGGGGAGAATGGGAAGGGTTTACAGGAACAAATATAAAGGACACATGGACAAAAACTAGGGGGGTTGAAATGGGAGGGAGGTGGGAAGGAATGGGTGCGTGGGCTGGGATGGGAGTAAAGGACAGAAAACTGTACTTGAATAATGATTAAAATAAAATTTAAAAAATAATAATAATATCAAGTAATAAAAACAACAATAAATAATAAAAATAATAAAATAACAAATAGTAATAATTTTTAAAACCTCTATAACATCTACCTATAGGTCCTATAATATAAAATTAATCCATGAAAATAAATTACTTTTCTATATACCAGCACTGAACAATTAGAATTACATACTAAAACACAGTATTACTTACAATATCAAAAGTAAAGTATTTTGTTATAAATACAACAGAACATTTACAGGTTCCATATGTTGAAAATGATAGATATGATAAAGAAATCAAAACAGTTATACATAAATAACTTGTGTTCATTAATAAGAAAATTTAACATTGTTATAATATATTCCAAAGTTATCTAGAGTCTAAAAACATTTCAAAGTTCCAGTAAATAATCTTGTAGATATTATGGATATAGTAAATTGATTTTGTAGATACATTTTGTAGATATTGCAAACTAATTCTAAAATTTATGTGGAAAGATCCAAAACAGCCTAAACAATACTATGAAATTAGAACAAATTTTGAAGACTGAAACTACCCAACTCTAAAGACTTACTATATAGCCATAGCAACCAAGAACAGATGGCAAAGAACAGACATTAGTTCAAGGGAATAGAATGAAGACATCCAACATAAACTCACATTAATATAGCCTTTGAAGGGTAAAAACAATTCAAGGGAGAAAAACTAGTCTTTCCAACAAATGATATTGAAGAAATAGTATATGCTAAATAACTTAGAAACAGGCTTTTCTAATTTCACAAAAATTGGTTCAAAGTGAATTAAATATAAAATGCAAAATGATAAAACAACTAAAAAACATAGAGGAAATGTAATTGATGTTGGATTTGTGATGAGTTTTTAGATACACCAAAAGCAAATTAATTAAGAGAAAGATACTTTATCAAAATTAAAATTAAAAATTTCTGTTCTGTGAAAAGCAATGTGAAAAAATGAAAAACTAAGTCACAGAATGGGAGAAAAATAACAGCAAAAAAATGATATTGTCCACATTTAGCTATTTTTAGAGAGATGTAGCAATGCTTCATCATGTTTTTAATTTTATTTTTCTTATTTCCTCATAATATTGAATTTTTTATGTTCTTATTTGTTATCAGTATAGACTGTGATAAAATATTTATATCCTTTCCATGTTTTTTTCTTCTTAAATTGAGTTGTTGTTTCTTATTACATTGAGAGTTATTTATATATTAATACATGACTTTTGTTGGATATTTAATTCTCTCATTTTGTAGTTGTCTTTTTTTTACTATCTCAGTGTTTCACAACGTTTTCAATTTTTATAAAGTCCAATTTATCATCTTTTGTAAGAAACATGATTTCAGTGTCATGTCAAAAAAGTAAATCTGGTCATGAACATTTCAGCTCTGTTATTTTTCTAAAGGTTTTATTGTACATTTATATCTATGATGTATTATGAGCTAATTTTTCATTAATGTATGATGTGTAGATTGTGTTTTTTATCTTTTTTGCATGTGAGTGTTCATTATTTCAACATTATTTGTTGAAAAGTTGATGGAGAAATGTGCCAGACAGATTATCTTATTGTTGTTTGTTTTAATCAAATATTTTTCCAGCCTTCTGGTTACGGGTCATTCTCTCTCTCTCTTCTCCCCCCCACCCCCGCTTCCCTCTCTCTCTCTCTCTTACACACACACACACACACACACACACACACACACACACACACACAATGTCTGAGAGAGTGCTTGGATACATATCGATATCAAGCCTAGAAATAATTAAGAAGAAACATAGTGGACTGATAAGAATTGTGACTGACATCCACTTAAGAACTAAAAATATTAAAAAGTTGATTTCAGGGACACAAACAACCTAAGAATATAAGTTCTATAGTAAGTAAAAACGGACCATCTAAACACATAAGTTTTGCTTACTTTTATTCAGGTAACAATGCATGCAATGTCCATATGTTTCTATGTACAAGTATTTGTGTATATGTCACAACTGGTAAATCTCAAGAAGGTATATATTTAAGGAGATGCATATGTAAAATCTTGAAGTTCTATGAGGGAACATTACAAAATAAATATGATGATAATGTGGCATGAAAGATTCTTTAATCCTCTGATGATTTCATGCTATTGAAAATTGTGAGTGCCATTATGCACATTTTAGCAAGGACATGAATATTGCATGTCAATGAACAAAGTGAAACCTGTTGGTTGAAAATAATCCAAGGAGACTAAAAATGTGATGATATCCTCCCTTTTCTCAAGTGTAGTGCAAATGTGATTACAATTTATTACTGGCAGCTTTGGTGCAAAATAAAATTTTTTCTCATTGTGGCTGGCATAATTGTTTTAAGCCTGGTCTCCCCCATTGATTTGCTAAGTTTGGTTTGTTATCATGGGTTCAGGCTTCAGATTTTATGTCTGGCAAGTAAGAAGGATCAAGATATCTGTAGCATTCAATATATTAATCTTAATACATTAAAGTCATCTTTCCAAAATGGACCTTTTAAATAAATCCTGAGAAATTTTGACTGTTCTAGATCTAACCCTGAGGGTTAAACACACAGAGATAAATATTTCATTTTCAAGTTATCAATATTAGAAGTTCAAATACCGTAATACAATAATAGAGATATTCTGCTACTTATAACACAGACATTTTATAGAGATCTGAGCTGTACATATATATGGTTATAAGCTTAGACTCTGGAAGATGATTTAGATAAAGTATTTACTTTTCTAGGAAGTCATCTTTGGAAGTGTTTGTACCAAGGAATTCTGTCTCTCCCACAACACTTTCATCTTGAAGTATAAATGCATGTCTACCTGACTGCATCCTTCCTTGATGAGAGGGAAGAGTTGAAGTCAAAGATGTTATGTGTTGTTTATCTTTTCATTCAAAACAACTAATACCGAATCTGACTTGTGGTGGCTCTTCGATAAATGTTGTTGAGTTAATGCATGGAAGAGTGAGTGCATAAATAAATCAATGGTGTGACATTAATATATTTGCAAAATTGTAAGAAATTTTACACCATGGCACAAAATACAGATTTTATTAGTGTTACACTGATAACTTGGACCTTTTCTCTTCCATTTTCATTTGTAAGAGATCTTGTGAATCCATAAAAACTTGCATTCTGGAGAATGGGTTATTTGATTTCTCTAAACATTTTTGTGAATACAACCAATTTTTTCTGTTTTGTAACCAATAACGCCAAGACATGGTGGTCTAAAAAAAGTCCATTTCACCATCATGTGGGTCAGCAACTGGTGATGGATTCAGCTGGACTGTTAGCCCTCATTTGAAGTTATTCAAATACCCAAGTTACTGAGCAGCTTGAACGAGGCTGGGTAACCTAAGATGGACTCATACATGTGTGTAGCAGTGGAGGCTGGCTGTTGGTTGACTATGTGATTATAGTAGGATAACTGGGGCTTATTCACCTGACAAAAGAAGAATTTACAGCAGCAACAAAAGACTACTCCCACTGTGTGAGTGCCTGTCAAATTAATACTTGTGTCATGTTTACTAATATCCTAATGGCCAAAGTTAAGTCCTAGGGCCAAGCCCAGAGTCAGTATCAGAGGGGTTAGGAACACGGCAAGTTGTCATTCACTGTGGGGCACTGCCATATTGGCTAATCGATCACTGTATAGCACAACACAATGCACATCCTAGACTATGTCTGACAGTGAAATCATGGCTCATTCACAGTAGGTTCTATTCAGGAATGAAAAAAAACAAAACAAAATAGGAAATAAAGTTTAAATCACCTTTCAATTATTCCCATGTCCACTGGGAATATAATTGGATATCTAATTGGAGTACTGCTTAGTTCAGCTGGATTTTTTAATGTACTTATGTAACATAACCTAATTATCAATCAATCCCTTATTTATTTATATTTCATCAATTTGTTCATATATAGTTATAAGATGTATGAAAGCTAGAACTCCTCTAAATGTATTTCTCCCCATAAAGACTTCTACTTATGCCAGGACATCTTTCTATTCTCACTGTTCTTGCAGGTTGTTTTAGATAAATCTCAATAATATTTTCATATGTCACCTAATCCTTGAGAAATCAACCACCAAACAAGGGCAATATCTTCTCTTGTTAACATTTACAGCATCCAGAACCTGCCTTATAACACCTCTTTATCAATACTTAGCGTTTTCAAATAAGTATCCATTTTCCTTCTTCTTCAAAGTATGCTCCTGGCAAGCAAACCAGGAGTTGCTCATATTATATCTCCAGCATCAAAGTTAGTTGCTTAATAAGTATTTATATATTATATTTATAAATTAATAATTCAGATATATCATGGCTCTTTGTATTCAAAGGTGTGAGTCTTTGTATCTTCAGAGCTTATCACAAGTGGTGCTTACTATAAATGTTCAATAAACATTTATTGAACTAAATTTAAGTAAGTATGCATTTGATAAGCTTTGTGATCCTGTGTAATTACCTAACTACCACATCCAACATTCTTCCTGGAGGGAAAATATGTTCTGAGTTCTAAAAATCTCCTAGAAGATGAACTTTTGAAACTTAATCTGTTTGTGAATTAGAGGACTATCTGAAATGCAAAAATACATATGATAATTGCTTCTCAAGTCAGTATTTCAAATGTTCTATATTATGACTGAATAATCTAGATTCCTCTATTACTATTCGCCCTTGAGGGAGTATAAAACATGTTAGAACATAATCTGAGAGCTGATGAGTGTATTAAAGATAGTTTTTTTAAGAGAAAAAATATTTTTATAGTAGAATGAGGTTATTTAACAATATGTTGATTCCACACATGAAAAGTCACAATTTATAGTCTTCCACAAAGGTGTGAAAATGACTTTTTATTTTATAAAACTTAGTTTATCTTTTTTTCCTTGAAGTTATAGTTTATCTAGGGAAGACTTTTTTTATCCTACTGTGGTGCTAATACAGTAATTTCTCATTCAAATTTACTTATTATTTTTAGTTATCATGAATCACAATTTTGTTCCTTTTTGAGTAAATACAATCTTTCAGAAATTCTTTACTTTCTTTCTTCTATTGTCCTTTATTCTTTGAGAAGTTGGACTCCTGAGATTGAAGATAAGGAATTATTTATTTTTCTAGTATCAAAGAAGCAGCATTGTCAATGAGGATGGTTGACTCTCAGACCCCATCTTTGCAGAGTGGAATTTAGCTGTCATGGTCACTTGTCATCCTATGAGGGTCAGCAGGCCTCATCTAGTTTTCATGGCTGGTGATATTGGGTCTTGCACTTGTCTACTGAACAAAGTTTCTTGTATCCCATAGCCTTCTCAACTGAAAACTGGGTTTTGCCCTGTGCAGTTGTCTTCTCAGAAGTGCCACCATTTGCTGTAGACAAATATACTAGAAATAGATTTTTATTCAGCTTCCTGAGTATGCAATGTTTGTATCCAAAATACCAGCTATACCAGGCCAAGAGTAAGACACCCTGTTCCATAGTCCTTCTTGGAGTTCAGAATGGGAAGCAAGATTAAAGTTTTAGTACTGATTATGTCATAACCCTCATAATATCTGACATTTATACTATCTTGTCAATTTCCACTCATATATACAACATGGCTGCAGTGCCAGAAAATTTGAGTTTCTGTGCCTGCATTCACCCTGTTTTCATTAATTTCTAGCTTCTTTAAGTCTACACTACAGCAAAAAATAAAGTATAACTAATGAATAAACCAATATTTAAGATAACATAAAATGCAAAACATCCTCATTTTATCAATAAAATCTTAATATCAAAACTAGACAAATACAATAAAAGAAAATAAATCTACAGACTAATATCCCTCATCAACAAGGACAGAAAAAAGTAAAAATTTCAGTTTGCTAAAATTCTTTAAATATACTAGTGAAGTCCACTTACATATGATTCCAGCTATACATGAAACAAATAATACCCCATGAATAAGTATAGTTTATTTAAGAGAAGCAAGGACAGCATAATATTTGAAAATCAATCAAAATAATTCATCGAGTTAACAAAATAAAGGAGAAAGTAATAGTATCATTTCAATATTCAGAAAAACACATAACTACTGTACATCCCTTCATGATACAAACTTCAAACTAGAAAAGCAGGAAAGTCTCTCAATCTAATAAAGTCTGTCTTTAGAGAGAGAGAAAAACCTCAAGCTGATATCATTGAATATAGTCTTGTTAGAATCTGCAACAAGGCAAGGATATTTCTCTTGTCACTTCTATTCTACCATTTAGTGTATGTTCTGCTGATTTCAACTTGGCAAAAAAAGAGATATAAATGGCATGCAGTTTGAGAAATAAGAAATAAAATATTCTTTAGTTTCAGGCTACATAAGCCGGTACATCAAAATCCTATGAAATGTATAAAACCTACTAAAAATGTAAATAGCTACTGGAATTAATGTGCAAATTTTATAAAATAACAGGATAAAAAGTAAAAAATGATATTATGTTGCATTTCTAGATACTATGACCAGACAATTGAAAAATAATTTATTAAAACTGTATCAAAATCACATAAAAACTGAAACATTTAGTGATAAATTTGGTCTTTGGAATGGACCTAAATGGTGGGTAATATTTTTTTACTGGATACAGAGAAGAAATGGAAATGTAAAGCATCATGGAATTTTCCAACATGTTAGGGTTTTATCCACCCAATTTTCCACTGATAGTATATGAAGCCACTCAAATAAAATCAAGTATAAAGAAGAATTATTAATCAAATACAAGATTTAAGATAAGCTCATTTTATCTCAATGCTAGATTCTATAATTCTGCCAATTAGAATGCAATACACCTGAAGCAATCCATGGTATTTATGTGGAGTTTTGGCTCAATATAGGATTTCCTTTGAAAATGTGAACCAGTACCAGTCTAATAAGGCTAATTTAAATTTTTGAGAAATTTATCTTGATTTAATTGTTCTTATTAGAATTTTTGGGCAATAATGTGTATTGTGATTGTGTAAAACCTTGAAATATACATATATTCAGTTCCTCTATATGTGCTTACAGTGAGTTTGCAGCTTTAAATATCTTTTTTAAAATGTCATTTATCTTAACCTAATCTTTGAAATTATATTTGTTAATATTTTATTATATTTTTAATTATATTTTATTGATTAGACTATTGCAATTGTCTTGATTTTCCCCCTTTGTCCCCTCCACCCAGCACGCCCAATCTCTTAGGTAATCCTCACACTTTTATTCATGTCCATGGATCATGTGTATAAGTTATTTTTTATTTTTTTAAAGACTTATTTATTTTTAGAGAGGGAAGGGAGGGAGAAAGAGAGAGAGAGAAACATCAATATGCATTTGCTGGGGGCTGTGGCCTGCAACCCAGGCATGTGCCCTGACTGGGAATCAAACCTAAGATGCTTTGGTTCACAGCCCACGCTTAATCCACTGAGCTACGCCAGCCAGGGCGAGTGTATAAGTTATTTTGCTACTCCATTTCCTATACTATACTTTGCATCTCCATGACTATTCTGTAACTACCTATTTGTACTCCTTTATCCCCTTACCTCTTCACACATTCACCCACATCCCTGTCTCATCTGGCAACCGTCAAAACACTTTCCATATCCATGATGCTGTTCTTGTTTGCTTAGTTTGCTTTTTAGATTCAATTTTTCATAGATATATATTTTTGCCATTTCATTGTTCATAGTTTTGATGTTCTTCTTTTTCTTAAATAAGTCCCTTTAACACTCCATATAATAATAGGTTGGTGATAATGAACTCCTTTTATGTTATCTTGTTTGGCAAGCTCTTTATCTACCCTTTGATTCTAAATGATAGCTTTGCTGGGTAAAGCAATCTTGGCTGTAGGTCCCTGTTTTTTGTGACTTTGAATATATCTTGCCAAACACTTTTAGCTTGCAAAGTTTCTTTTGAGAAATCAGCTGACAGTTTTATGGGAACTCCCTGTAGGTAACTAACTGCTTTTTTCTTGCTGCTTTTAAGATTCTCTCTTTCTCTTTAATCTTTGGCATTTTAATTATGATGTGTCTTGGAGTGGGTCTCTTTGCATCCACCTTTTTTGTGACTCTGTGCTTCCCGGACATGCATATCTATTTCTTAGTTCAAATTAAGGAAATTTTCTTTCATTATTTTTTTAATGGATTTCTAATTTCTTGCTCTTTCCCTTCTCCTTCTGGCAACCCTATGATGTGAATGTTGGACTTCTGGAAATTGTCCCAGAGGCTGTTTATACTATCCTCATTTTTTGTATTCTTTTTTCTTCTTGTTGTTCTAATTGGTCGTTTTTGATTCCTTATGTTCAAATCGTTGATTTGATTCTTGTCTTCATCCACTCTACTGTCATTTCCCTGTAAATGTTCTTTACCTCACTTAGTGTATCCTTCATTTCTGACTGGATCGTTTTTATGCTGCTGGGGTCCTTACTAACTTCCTTGAACATCCTTATAACCAGTGTTTTGAAATCTTCATCTGATAAATTGATTATCTCCATTTTGTTTAGCTTTTTTTCTGGAGTTTCGAACTGTTTCCTCATTTGGGCCACGTTTTTTTGTCTCCTGGTTTGTCAGCTCCTCTGTGTTTGTTTCTATGTGTTAGGTAGAACTGCTTTGTCTCTGAGTCTTGGTAGTGTGGCTTAATGTAGACCTGTCCTGTAGGGTCTAGTGCCACAGCCTCCCCTAATACCCAAGCTGGTTACTCGAGGTGCGCCCTTTGTGTGGGCTGAGTATACCCTCCTCTTATAATTGACCCATGCTTTCTGTTGGCAAGTCAATGGGAGGGATTTTCCCAGGCCAGTCAGCTGCAAGGACCAGCTGTGACCACATACTACCAAACTCCACCCTCCATTGGAAATTAGCTGTGCAGAGACAGAGTGGTGGTGCTCCAAAGCGGTCTGTAGCTGTCCAGTGGGTGCACTGGCCCTAGGGTTTCCCAGGTGCAGGCCAAGGTCATTTCCCACCTGTGTTTTGCCTCAGGCACCCTGCTAGAGCTATAAAACAATCTGCTATGGCTGTTACTTGTGCTGGGCTTGGAGATTCCCAGACAAAGCCAGGCTGTGAATCTAAGCTGGCTACTGCTAGTGCCGGGCCTGGGCCTTGATGAGTCAGCTGTGGCTTGTTTGAGAGGATTTAGGAAGTTGTGAAGCACAAGTCGAGACCAGCCATTCACGTAGAAAAGCAGCTTGGGTGGGCCAGTGAGTTGAGTGTGGCAGCATCTCCGGGGATCTCCAAGATCAGCAGGGTCAAACAGTGTTAGCCAGGTTAAGGGAGTCTCAGATACAGCACCAGCTTGCCCGCTCTGTAGGGGGAGGATTTAGAATATGGACAGTGGACTATACTTGCCTTGATGCCAGACACTTCAGTTCCACTCTGTATACCACTGGTGCCTTTCAAGCTGCTTCCCTGGCACTGGTGCTCAGAGGGAGTGAGTCTGAGTAGATGAGTCTGTGTGTGGGTTCTTTAAGAGGAATCATATGGGGTTCTAGCAGTTTCTTCCTCTAACTCAATTCCCACTGTGTTTTGCAGCCAGAAGTGGTGGGGATTCACCTTCCTGGCATTGGAACCCTGGGCTGGGGGTGTGGTATGGGGCTGGAATGCCTCGCTCCCAATATATCCCTCCAGAATTTTTGTCTACCACACATGGGTATGGGGCCAGCCAGTTCCACATCTGCGTCCCATACTACCAGTCTGGATGGATGTGGTTTCTTTAATTCCGTAGTTGTCAGTCTTCCATTCAAAGTGATTTCTGATGGTTTTGAGTGATGGTTATTCTGTATTTTAGTTGTAATTTTGATGTGGTTGTACAAAGAGGCAAGCCATGTCTGCCTATGCTGCCATTTCGTAACTGTATTAGTATGTTATTCTATTTTTGTCTTACAAAAGGCACATTTTGTAATTAGGATATTCTAAATGTCATTGTTATTAAGTTTTAGCTTCTAAATGATATATCAAGGTATGAATAATATATTCTGCAGATGCTTTACAGAGTAAACTGCATGGGCTTGATATAAGATAGCTGATAATGTAAAACTGCATTTGAGAAATACTAAAATTAAGTCATTATTAGTAGGTACACTTGATATGAGATGGAAGATGTGTTAATGACTGTTAAATGAGGTATAGAATATAAAGATTTATATTATGAAAGATGTTTAAGTGATTTCAGGAATAACTATTACAACTAACATAAACATAGGCATCTGACTTGTATTACTCTTATTTTTTAAGATAATTTTATACAACAACAGAACAAATTCTTTTTTTTTTAAGATTTTATTTATTTATTTTTAGAGAGGGAAGGGAGGGAGAAAGAGAGAGGGAGGGAGAAAGAGAGAGGGAGGGAGAAAGAGATAGAGAGTGAGAAACATCAGTTGCTGGGGGCCGTGGCCTGCAACCCAGGCATGTGCCCTGACTGGGAATCGAACCTGCGATACTTTGGTTCACAGCCCGCGCTCAATCCACTGAGCTACGCCAGCCAGGGCTCAACAGAACAAATTCTTAAAGAAATTTTCCTTTGTGGGTGGAGAAATGACTTGTTAGTAAGCAAACAATAGAATATATTCAACAACAAATATAGCTATTATCTTCCAAACAAAAATCTGTTTTATATTTCAAAATATATCTCTATATAATTTCCACTTTGAGATGATTACACTTCAGATACTAGTCATATTTTAGAAAATGCACTTAAAAACCTCTTTCCAAATCTGATAAATTCTGGCAATGATAGAGATGTTTGTGTAGATTTATAATTGTACTATGTCTATGTATTTGTATTTCTAAAATTATTTTAATATTAAGTTTAAAATTATAGCATGCTATTATTTAACATGAATCGAACCAAACATTTTCAACTAATTATTTATCAACATCTTCAGCTAGATACTCCCTATACTACTCCTTACTTGCGCTCTGTCCTTGGTGTTATTGTTGTTAGAGGATCAGAGATTGTTCTCCTGGCTGTGTGCTCTCACAATTACATTGTTTCATATAGGGAAAAAAAAAAAAAGGAGGGAGGAGAGGGAGTCTAAGGCTCAGTTTTACCTCTTACTAGTTTTTGTTTCTGTGTAGCTTAATTTTTGAATCAAGAAATGTATGCAGGAGGACATTCAAATTTCTTCTATTAAAATCTTTAGCAGTCTTGTCAGGACTTGAAAGGTTCTTTCTTCTCTCCTGAAGATTTCTTTCCTCAGTGGGTGCTGTACTGTTTTTACCCTTTTGGATTCATCTGAGTGCAGATGGAAGTGGAATATATAGAATAAATATAGAGTAAATGAATAGATAGATATGATTTCTTTGCAAAGATGATTGTAAAAGATTTGAAAACATTTTAAATTTTTTTAAAGATTATTTATTTGTTTATTTATTTTTAGAGGGAAAGAGAGGGAGAAAAAAATCAATGTGTGGTTGCCTCTCATGCACGTCTCCTGATGGGGACCTGGCCTGCAACCCAGGCATGTGCCCTGACTGAGAATCCAACTGGCGACCCTTTGGTTCCCAGGCAGGCACTCAGTCCACTGAGCCACACCACCCGAGGCAAAAACATTTAATTTTTAAAACACTGATTTTTACCTTTTTTTAGTATTGGGAGCTAGACACAGGAATTGTTTGATAATCTGATAAAATGTTTTTTAGAAAAAGTACATAAACATACATAATTTATCTTTTTTCTTTTACTTTTTTGTTATTCTATTACAATTGTCCCAATTTATACCCTTTGCCCTCTGCTGCCCAGACCAGACCACTCCCTGCTCCCATAGTCGATTCCCACAGCTTTGTCCAGAGATCACCGTAACTGTTGCAGAATTTTAAAATTGTCTTATGACCATAATTCATGGTGTGGTTCCTATTATATTCTGAAGGAATAACTCAAGCCCATCGGTCATCTGTTCTCCACTTTAGTTCTAAATTTGACAAATTGTTCCACTCCTTCTGACCTCTTTTTATTTTCTGTGAGAAATGTAGAAACCTAGACACGGAGATAATTTGCCTTTCTAAACTAGACATGGTATCTCTTGGTATTTCGCATTTCTTTCATAGATTTTTTTTTTTAGTGATTCAATAAAATTATGGAGAAAGTGTTCTATTGCCTGCCAGACAATAGGTATTAAATCAGTGTTAGTCACTACAACCCTTATTGTGCATTTCTTCCTTTTGTATTACTATTGTTATTATTTGTATTGTTTTCAGCCAAGATTTGTCTCATTTTATTGCTTATATCTTCATAAGTTTACTCTCTGCCTTTCCTGCGACAGTTAAAATATGTTTTCTTGATATGCATTCTCAAATAGTTGCATTTCAAAAGATCCTAGAACGTAAAAGACCCAGTCTTTTCAGCCAATCATCTATACTATTTCTTTAGAAGCAAATTTTCCTGATTTAAGAATAGGCTAAATGAGAAAATGTTTCTATTGCTTTCTAACCAAATAAGCCCCACTTTTTTTTTTCTTTTTTGTACATCTTCCATTCTGATTTAACTGCACTGGCATTTATACTCCTTGGAAACATGTATTGAAACTCCATGTGTATTTATTTTAATTTGAAGGCAAAGATGGTCATTTAAATGAATGAAGTAAGTTAATAATAAAATGTATCATCTCATCCAAATCATGCTGAATTTAAGATACTACTTTTCTTTTTTTTTTTAAAGATTTTATTTATTTATTTTTAGAGAGGGAAGGTAGAGGGGGAGAGAGAGAGAGAGAGAGAGAAACATCAATGTGCGGTCGCTGGGGGACATGGCCTGCAACCTAGGCATGTGCCCTGACTGGGAATCGAACCTGCGATGCCTGGTTCGCAGCCCGCGCTCAATCCACTGAGCTACGCCAGCCAGGGCAGATACTACTTTTCTTAATGCTTAATGCTGGAGAAATCAATGGTAGATGTCCAAGTAAAAAACAATTCACAGAAAAGATTTATGTTTTAGAGAGAATGACACAAAGGCAGAAGAGTAAACCTTTGGAAATAAAAATTGCAAAAAAGTAGTGTATGTTCCAGCAAGTAGAAAAATTTGGGTTTGGGGTGGAAAAAATTTTAAATCTATAAGCATAGACAGACAGGAAGACATTTTTACCATGCTAAGAGAAAATAATGTCTCCCATTTCTGTGTTGATCTACAAGTGTGATTGGGCACAAGGACATAATGTAAATAAACAGGAAATGTTCTAGGGATGTTTTTCCCCAGCATAGCGGCTGCTAACCCAGTTAATTTATATCTTAGAAGGCAATAGTTTTGATCACAATTTTCTCTAAACAACAACCTACTATCCTAATGCATCTGGATAGTTTTCTCAGTATATTACAAAATCATTTGAAAGTATATGTTGGGCCTTACTGTTTTTACAGCAGCAAAATGCCAAGTATTTCAAATGAGGAAGAGAAACACAGTTATTTAATTCTAACTTATTGTTTTAACTGTCAGTAACTGCAGCATTAGGGTTCATTAAACAATAGCTGATTTTCTACAAATTTAGAGAGAATTATTTGAAGTTTTTGCAATACTCTTTTGTTATACTGCATATTGGCTTCTATAAAAAATTAAGAGACAAGCTAAAAACATTCTAGGATAGTGGTAAATAAAGCAATTTGTTTCACAGTTCACTTAGATGGTAGAAATTTATACCAGAATGCATTCTAGAAACTCATCAAAAATAAGCACATCCAAGCTTGGTAATTTCAATGTGGCATATTTTAGTTTTAATAGATTTTTATTAAATTCATAAAAGTTAATGGACTAGGGATTAAGTCATTATGAACTCTGTCCCAATTGTCTGTTATTAATAGCATCACAATAGTGATGCCATTGTAAAATGCTTTCATTCTAAAAGCCTTCTTTTAGTCAATCATGATTTTTCATCTTGGAGTTCCTACTCCAATAATTCCTTCACATGACTGTGTCTCTTATTTTTATTCCCCAAGTTTTGAGAAATCTCAAACTTTGCTGTTTGTATTATATATTATATATTTAAGTATGCAATACAAGTAATGCAAAAAATAAAACACGTGCAACTTCATTTGTCCTTATTGGTTAGAAAGAAATGATTGATGATACCATTAAGACTCCACTGTTACACAGCGTTAGATGACAAAAATGACCCCCTTTAAATTTAGAATCTAAATTAATATTCATCCTAGGTCTGTTTTGTCCAGACTCTCCTGTTTATAAATCAATAAGATAAAAAAATTTTATTTAAAAAAAATTAAAATTAAAGTTTGTATTTAAGGTGTCTTTCAGTTTTTAGAACCACATTTTCTTTTCCTTCTTAGCCACACATAGCCACCATTATGTCATCTACCTCATGTTCTGTGATACACATGATTGCTGATAGAATTTTGCTTCCACTGAAGTATACCTATTTTTTAGCTCATCTGTTCAGATACAACTTGCCAATGATATAATCTGATAAGTTAATTAAAGCATTTTGTGTTTCCCAGATATTTTTAAACTGAACTTGAGTAAGTATTGTGTTATTTTTAAAGATTTAATTGAAATGAGATGGGTCAAGACAAATGTTTATTATTTGAAAGTAATTTGTGGTTGGGCTGTGTACTCCAAATCAGCTACTTTAAGTTATTCTACTCAATTGTTCATGAATGGATTTTTTGCTAGTTTTTTAAGAATAGCTACTTGAATGGTTTAAGGATATACAATACACATCTTAAAGTAAAACTTGACATAAGTGATACAACATCTAGAAGACACACTTTTGGAAGCCTAATGCAGTTGAGAGACCTGATTTCAATGACCACATATATATTCTTTTACTTCAAGAACTTGAAGAATGGACTCTAAGGCAACTTATTTAACTCTAGAATTTAAGAGTTCAAGTCCTCTTGGCAAGATTAACTTTGTCCTCCTAGGCAGAGGCATTATAATAGCATCTCTTAGTGTGGAATCACATAACACTTTGTGACATACCATTCATCAAATAATAAAATAGGAACCACATTTGTAGTATAATCTTAACTGTGCACATGGAGCTTTTGTATTAGTCTACAGTATGTCCTGAAGCTAAATTTGATTACCGTTCCTCTAGGAAGATGTTTAAACTAAGTTGAATTATGTAGAGTTATACTTATGGTTTAAATGGCACTCTCCTGTGTAATGTAAATAAAGTAGCCCCTGCAGTGAACAACTATGCATATAAGAAAGAATAACATCAGATTATTTGGTACCCAAAGATTTAATGTATCCTTTTCTGGGAAATCTCTGATGCATTTAAAAACTTTCTCACTATCATTTTAATAAAAAGTATTATCTAAGCCAAGCTTAAAATTTTAAACTGAAAATAAGGGCATGCAGTTTTAGTCAAGCTACAGGTCAAATTTCTTCATCCCTTGACCCTTAAAGAAAACACTTTAGATGGAAGAACAAAATACAGCTAATATAAATGTATGCTGTAAATAAAATGCATAAAGAACTCATTATGCTGAAAAGGTAGTAGATTAAAACATAAATAGGTTTAAAGAGAATGTATAAAATTTATAACTAATAGATACATTATGGGTTCTTAATGGGAAGTTAGGAATGATGAGGGTGACCAGACAAAATGTAGAAACTGTCTACTATGATCTATAAGATCCAATCATGTACTGGTCACTTGTGACATTTCATGTAGCGTTATTTTTCATAAGAAGGTTCATTCAAAATAACTGATTACTATACAGTAAACATAAAACTAAAATTACGGAAATTAGAAACACATTCTTCAACTTTCTGTCCTCTTTTACCTCAGTTTAAAAATCAAAAAGCCTTTCTTTGAGGTTGAAAACTGACAGATTATATAGGAATGTTGGAGAACATTAGCAACCATAGTGAGAGATTTTGATACATATGCATCAGCAGCTTTAGATGAAACAGGCAAAAGAATAAGGAAATCTATTCCTTATACATAGAAATTAAACTAAAAACTAGTTCACAAATATATTTGTCTGTTGCAAAACTTTAAAACATTCGATATGACATCTCCCTAGTGTCAGTAGAAGTAAAGGCAATAAATTAGACTCAAGAATGTTAAATCTATTTAGAAGCTAAAAACATATGTCAAAATAATTCTGATATAAGAAGATAAGCATGGTGGTAATATGAGAGAGGTATGATCTTAATCACATTTATTTATAAAGCAGACATTTTCCATATACATTGTTTCTCAAGAACTCAGGGGGGAAATTAGCAAGCTAAACACAAAGTAAATAGAACAGAGAAAGCAGCCCTGGCTGGTGTGGCTCAGTGGATTGAGTGTCAGCCTGCGACTCAAAGGGCTGCTGGTTCGATTCCCAGCCAGGACACATGCTTCAGTTGTGGGCCTGGTCTCCAGTTGGGGGCACATGAGAGGCAACCACACATTGATGTTTCTCTCCTCTTTCTCTCTCCCTTCCTCTCTCTTCACGAATAAATAAATAAAATCTATAAAAAAAGAAAGAAAGCTGTCTTTCCAACTTGGGCCTGTTATAATGGCTCCCACAAAGAAGGATGGCAAGAAGAAGAAGGACCATTCTGCCATAAACGATGTAGTGACCAGAGAGTACACCATCAACATCCACAAGAGCATCTATGGAGTGAGATTCAAGAAGCCTGTTCCTTGGGCACTTAAAGAGGTCCAGAAATTTGCCATGAAGGAGACATGAAGGAGATGGGAACTCCAGAAGCGCACATTAATACTAGGCTCGACAAAGCCATCTGGGCCAAAGGAATAAGGAATGTCCCAGCATATCCTGGTGTGGTGTTCAGAAAATGTAATGAGGATGAAGATTCACCAAACAAGTTCTATACATTGATCACCTACATACCTATCACAACTTTCAAAAAATCTAGTTAGTGTGGATGAGAACTAAC
This sequence comes from Tonatia bakeri, assembly GCA_004024845.1. NCBI lineage: Eukaryota > Metazoa > Chordata > Mammalia > Chiroptera > Phyllostomidae > Tonatia > Tonatia bakeri. The sequence goes on from PVIA01005319.1 coordinate 76,582, forward strand.
TGCTGACTGTTGAATAAAGTTATAAAACTGAAGAAAAATAAAGTGAATATTAAAATTAATATTAAGTTTAAAATAAACACAAGTATATGTATTCATATACTTACATATATATTTATATATATATATATATTTCATATAAATATAAGATTTTGGAAAAGACTAATAAAACAGAATTAAGCCCTGGCTGGTGTAGCTCAGTGGATAGAAAGCGGGCCTAAGAACCAAAGGGTCTCTAGTTTGGTTCCCAGTCAAGGCACATGCCTGGGTTGTGGGCCAGATCCCCAGAAGGGGGCAACCACACATTGATGTTTCACTCCCTCTCTTTCTCCTTCCCTTCTTTCTAAAAATAAATAAATAAAATATTTTTAAGGAAAGAATTAAAAGGACCAGGAAAGATGTTTTTTCAGCTTTAAATTAAAACATTTTTAAAATTAATAAAACAAAGATCATTATGTTTTAAAAGATGTATAATTAGAGATAAAACAATTTAACAAAACAGAGAGAAATAAGAAATCTGAGGGGAATCTAGCAACCATCTCTCGTAGTAATTTTCTAAGAAATGTAATAGGTCTCCATGTATTTTATTTTATTTGTTTTTCAATTTTTATTTATTGAATTTATTGGGGTAACATGGTTAATAAAATTATATAGGTTTCAGGTGTATGATTCTATAATACAATACATGAATCTATATTGAATGTGAGCTCACTACCCTAAGTCATGTCTCCTTCCATCACCATTTATCCACTTTTTATCCTTTTCTCATGTGTTTTGTTAAAGTCCACTTCAGATATTTTCTGATAATCTGTCTTTGGTTTCTCTTCGGATGACTGAGAGACCTGCCTTTATCAGTGTCGAGACCCTATGGTATGTTTGAGCAGACCTGAGAGGTACAATCTTACTCTCTTGTAAGTGCCTTCTGCATGACAGAATAATCTAACTTTTTGCTCTTTATGAGGTTTGAACAGAAGTTTGCAGAGTCACATTCTAAGCTTTTTCTAGAGTGCACCTTCCTTACAGTGGATCTCTTAATTTTTGTACTTTGTCATATAAAGAGACTGAGAGTGTTCAAAAGCATCCAGTCCTCATTTCTTTTCCTTAATAATTTTTACCTCAGTTTGTGTCTCTCCTTTTACATATTCCAGTAAGCAGCAGGAAGAAACTACGACCACCTTCAGTATTTTTCTAGGAGATCTTTTCATTCATAAAACCAAACTTACTGCTCACAAGTTTTGCTTCTACATAACTGCAGGAAATAACTGTGCTGAGAATTCTGCCATTTCATAGCAAGGATCCCCCCAATTCCAGTTTTCAATAACATGCTCCTCACTTGTTTCTGAGCCCTCATCAACCAGTTTTGACACTACTTTTAATGTCGGTAAGGATGTGGGGGAAATGATGCTCCCACATACTGGTGAAGCTTACCTGCATCCACACTTTGTCAGTTTGCTCGAGAGGCTGAGCTCTGGAGTTTTGAAGTTGGCACTATGCTTGTTGTAATTGTAATCATTAATTACCTAACAGCTGTAAAATTGAACCCATTTTTCATATCTACAGAGCTCTGAGTATGCTAGTTTCTTTTTATTGGGTACTTCTAGATGAAGAAAATAAAATCTAACTGAAAGAGGAAAACAAGATCTACAGTAAAATTTTCCAGAGGTCATCTTATTTGTATTTCATCATAAATAAATAAATAAATAAATAACACATATATATTTCTACACTAATATATTTTTATATGTCTTTAAATTTATTTATTGCATTATGCTGAAATTATATCTTCTTTTATATGGTAATCAGATCTCATGTTACTGAGATAATTTAAATTCCAATCTTATGCATTTTTAGATAATTTGTTTGATATCAGATATTCAACTCAAATTATTTTGATGATTATCTGTCTCAGGAATTATCAGAGAAGACTAATTTTTGGTTCCTGAATGCCTGAACAATGATTTATAGAACAATATAATCCTATAACAAGTGTATTGCTGGAGACTACAATTAGTTAGAAATATGAATCTGGAGAATCTCTGTAGAAAGATTCTGCTGCTATGACAGTGCATTTTAATGTCACTGACAATAGAAAATATCCCCCTTAAAGGCACAACACACAGAGTTCCATTACTCTGGCTCTTATGCACTTGCAAGACAATGAGCATTTCATAAAACATTTTTCCTGCTACCTTCCACATCAATGACATACTAAGCACAAATACCCTGTGTTGTTCATCAACAGCCCATAAGCATCATTTCATTTTTCTTTGCATAATCACATTATTCCCTCAACTCATAAATCTGTATGTGCTGATTACAATTCTTGCCCATCAATCCAAATTCCTTTTTTCCCACATACAATATTTATTGAATGGATCAGGGGAACAATCCTTCAAATAAAAATGGGTTTGGCTAGTCACAATTAGGTCATTAATACATCAGTAAAGTTACTGTTCTTCAAACAATGAGAAAATAAATCTTTAAAGAGATTTACATTAATGTAGACTGTTAATGAGCAACTGTGGTGTAATTTCTCAAAATCTGTGTTACTTTGTCACTTAATAAAATTTACATAATATTTTAAAGTCCACATTTTTATATTAATTATAGAAATCACTTATTGTAGCAAGTGTCTTTCTGACTATTGACAGCTTCTAAGGTTTTTCTCTCAGTTTCAATGAAAATATTAACACATTTTTAGTGAATTGAAGTAGTTATTGTAATGTATTAACTAAGACATCAACTATAATTGCAATATCACCAAATTTCATTACTGAAGCAGTAAATTAATCCAAACATGTTTTTTACAGGTTACATGAGGTTATAAAATAGATAAACTAAATTTAATGTAAATACTACACATTTCAACAAATTATTGTTCGGAGAAAAACACATTTTTGAGAAATTAAAATTACATAGAAATTTAATTTTATAGATAAGTCTACACAAGTAGAGATTTTATAAAAATATTACAGAATATTTTATCCTTTGAGTTACAAACATATGTTGTAATGATTTTTTTCATTTGCCACTCATTGAGAATTGCTCAATTTCAGGAGATAACCAGAATTAAGTTTTACTCAATATCAAAAGTTAAAGGCACATGACTAGTAAGAGTAAGATTCAGATGGTCATGTATAACCAATTAAAAATGAGTATTTCTAACAAACTATGCTAGAGTTTTGAGCATCTCTGCTCTGCCGTGGTTTTGAAAGGAGACAGTGTTTGAGATAATGTAATACCATATACGATGAATATCAAGTTTAATTTTCAGTTCTATTCATTAACCTAAGGAGAGAAAATATCAGTCAATAAAACTTATATGGCACATATTGATAGATAATAACCTGAGGAAAAATATATATAGAAAGTTTAATTTATAGAATTGACATAAAGCAATTTATATATTATAACCATTAAAATAATATAAATTACTAATTAATGAAATTTATCTACAACACAGCTTGTTTGATTTAAAAAACATTATACTTTTAAAAGAACATTTAATTTTTAAAATAAAAACATTAATTATGATTGGCCTGTCTGAGTCTGAATCAATTAGCATGTTTGTCTGAATCTGTTAGTATATGCATATATAATTCACATATGTACACATACACACATATACAGTTACCACATAATAAAAAGTGCATTGAAGTAAGTGTTTAATTGAAATGCCAACAATCTCTATCCCACAATTGTAAGTAAGATATTGAACTTCAAAAATGTCTCATACTGAATACATTGCTATGTGTCTGTTTAGCCCATGGTTTTGGGGTTAGGTGTTGTTATGGTTGATTTTACATGCCACCTTGGCTAGGACTGCCCAGTTATTTGGCTATAACTATCTAGATGATGCTGTGAAGATATTTTGTAAATGTGATTCACATTTGACTTTAAGGCCATTACCTACAGTAGTGTGGATGGATCTCACCCAATCAACTCGAGTTCTTTAGAGCAAAACCTGAGGTTTCTCAGAGAAAGAATTCTACCTCAAGATTATAACATATGCATCTTTTCCTGAGTTTCCAGACTGATGTCTTACGTATGGATTGAGGATTCAAGAAAGCAACTTCAAGTTTTACCTGAGTTTCTAGCCCATAGTCACACTGTTGATTTAGGACTTGCCAGGCCTCCAACAATCACACAGCCAATTTCTTAAAATCAATCTTTCTCTCTTTCTCCTGCTCTTTCTATATATTACATATTGTACCTATAATAATATGTATCATGTATATAAAAATAGATCAATATTATTGTATCTCTGTCAATAGTTTCTGCTTATATGTGTCTTGACAACCTTGACCTGCACAGTGTGTCTGGATTACCACTTACTGCCTCTGCAATCCTGGGACATTTCTCTGATCTCTCTCAGTCTCTGCTTCTTTATCTTTAAAATGAGGATATACTTCCTTTTCATTTTAGTGTGGTAATGACACTTAACATGAGATCTACCATCTTAACAAATGTTAAGTATTATCTCCAGGCACTATTCTGTAAAGCAGATCTCTAGAATTTACTCATCTTGCACAAGTAAAGTTATACCTGTTGACTAACAAGTCTCGATTTCCCCCTTCACCCAGGCCCTGAAGACGACAATTCTATTTTTTGTATCCATTAGTTTGACTATTTTAGATACCTGATGCATGTAGAATTATGCAGCATTTTTCATCTGCGTAAGTGGTTTATTTCACTTTGCATGATGTCCTCCAGTTTCATCCATGTTGTCACACATGGCAAGATTTCCTATAGTGCCACTTGTAAGTGCATAATGGGAGTGAAATGACATCACGTATAAAACTGTTACCGTGAGAGTAGCTGTCACTGTACAGGTGCTTCTGAAAAGATAGCTAATGTATTTACACTATCTAATTACCTTTGAAGAAAGTAACTGAAAAAGACAAACCTTTGCAGAATTGCTAACTGTCCACTTAAATCTATAAACATTATCGAGGTGTTTATTTTCTGATAGAATGAGCAAATTTTGAAAGGGACCAATTACAATAATTAGTCACCTTGGCAACATTAGACACGACGAACATGGAGAAAGAGCTGCAGGAGTCTCCAGCATGTGTCTGTGGCAGACCTGGCTCTTGGAAGACCAGTGAGGCCAGCAGAGAGGGTTTTTCCCCCTTTTAATAATTTTAGGTGATGAGTATACTTCCCAGTTCTCTCACCTTCCCATTGCCTTTGTTCGCCTCATTCTCATTTTCTGCTGTGCTCCATGGATTTAAGCTATCAGGGTAGGAGGCGCAGTCAGTCCCTCTTCAGTTAGCAGAAACATTAATGAGAGCAGCCATCATTAGGATCAAATGGGATTTGCAAAGTGCCTGAGGCTCCTCAGGAGTTGTTATGTAGGTAGCAGGTGATGTTTTAGCCCTGTATTGTTTTTGTATTTTCCCTATAGGATCTGCTTCTTCCCAATTTCACCTGTAGCAGGCTATTCATAACTTCTGTTCACTTGAGTACTTAATATTTTACTACACTAGAAAGGTCAGAAACCTACACACAGAATGTAAACACTACTATTAAACAACAATAAACTCTGAAAACAAACAAAAACAAACAAGGACTTCTTGGAGTTTGGGTTAATCATAAGTCCAGGATAAACCCACCATGAGAAGAAGGTCAGACCAGCGAAGGTCCCCACTTTTCACCTGTGGTAAAGAAGCAACTTGACCTCATCATCGGGGTTGGGTCTTGGCAGCTGACTTACCATTTAATTCTGTGGGATGGAAATTCAGTTTATCTTGGAGATCTTTATGTTTTCTGTCAATTAAAGGGAGAAATAAATGCTGCAAGTGTTTGTGAGCTTTAAGTGATAAAACGTATGTGAATGCACGTTGCTCATACCATTTTACAGTGTTCAAAATATTACTACTCGAAAAGGACCCAGGTGTGTTTGTTTTTTCAGAAAAGTACAGTTTGTTTAGGGATCACATATTCTAAGACACTTAAAATGTCCAGGAATGTCCAGGAAAACAGGTTTCTTTTTTTAAAACTGACATTCAATCTTGCTTATGCATCTTCAGCTTCTAAATATCAAAGATATTCTTACATCCCTATACATCATAACCTTTTCTCATTAAATGCCATTGCCACATCATCAATTTTTTTTCAAAATCATTACTGCTTTTAAGTTCTGAGCTGATCCAAGTTGAACATCACTAAGGAGAAAAAGTACTAAAGGAATACTAAGTGAAAATAATCTATTTCCTATTTATTTTGTAGATATTTTAAATAAAAAGTTTGATCAAAAATGTAAATATTTATATTACCTATTTAAGGATTTTTCTTCAAATTTATAAAAATAATGTGCTCTTCAAGTTTATAAATATGTCCCTGTCTCTCTTCATAAAAATCAGGCCCCAAACAAGGGCTTATTAAACTGTTTCTGAAAATCTGTCAAAATAATAAAGGGTGCAAGAGCATTAAAAATCCATTGGAGCAAAACTATCTCTGAAATGAGGATGTTATTTCTTCCATAATCATCTATTACCATTAAATTGGAACATTGGTTGGATTTCAAGTATAGTAAGTGGTCTTATAAAGTCAACTGTCATATTATGTTACTCTATGTGATTTTATGAAATGTTGTGTTAGCAAAGAATGAGAAAGCACTGACCATAACTCAGAGTAGTATAAAGTACATAACATGACTTGACAATGGAAATTTGAAAGGGAAAGTACTTACAGTAGTTTCATATCAGACATTGCCATGGATTATAAATCTGGCATAGAAGTTTAGTGTGAAGGTTGATAAAAATATATTGGTAGGAAAAATTTCGATCAAATTTCAGGGAAGATTCCAATTTTGTTTAGTTTTAGATGTTGTATTGCTTCTGGACAAACAAACAAACAAACAAAAAACAAGTGCAAAAAAATCTCTTTAACTGCTACAATGTTAAGATATAGCAAAAAAAAAAGTCAAAATTGACTTTAATACTACACTAAACAATTTGAAACCAAACACTAAACAATTTGAAAACAAACCCTTGTTCTTGCATATTTATTCCTGGAGTACTAAGTGAGATAAGATCTCCAGCTTTGAATAATAGATATTTACAAGGCAAAAAAAAAAAGAAGAAGAAATCTGTAAATGACGACCCTTTTTAAAGCCACGATAGTATTTTCTTTAAATCATCAATATTCTGGACATGGATTACTTTATGAAGAGAAGATTCATGCTCTGCTAAAGCATAATTGCATTATCAGATATTAAGAAGAAGTCATAAATCACAAAATGGAAATTAGCCCTTCAATGGCCATTTTATACTCAAGATTATTTTAACATTTTTGTTGTCAACCACAGTAAAAGCATGCTAAAGATGGGAAACCCAAATTTCAACATCACTCCAACCTGAGTAAAATTTAAATATATGAACACTAAATTGAATAATCAATAATAGATTTTTAGTCAGATAAACATCTTTTTGGCAGTAAATGGCATATAGACAAATCCATCAACGCAAGCTCCATCTTCATCAGTGTCACATCTTCGAAGGATCTTGTAGAAGCAAGAAGATATTTCCATTTTTTCTATTGCTCCTCTTTTTCAGTCTCCATTAAAAATTTGCAGTGACACAACCACTTTCCCTTCATTGCCTGTTCAGATTTGTAAGTGGAATTTATTGCAAGCAATGTTATTTTACAGATTAAATTAATGTTATTATAAAGAGCTTTAAATCTTCCAGATATTTATGAGTCATGCTGAGAAAAGATCTGTACTCAGTTATAATGATGAATGGAAGTCCTCCAGGTTTTCACAGATGAAATTGCCACTGTGTGCATATTTGGAGCCCAAAAGTGATAACTATAATTCCAAAGGAAGAATGAAAGAAGCATTGTGCAATGGATGCACCAGTTGGGACTGGCATGTTGTTGGTGAACTGAGTGGTTTTGCTTTCAAAGTTGGTTGATCCAAGCATAGACAAAGTTGAAAGTATTGCAAACTAAGAGCATGTGTATTTCAGTAGATATATTGGTAGTAGATCATAACAATGTCTTCCAATCAATTTCACCTCTTCACAATGTGACATGCTGGTACTTATTTCTGCCACCAATAGGTACAGTCTATTTGTCTATGCTCCTCTATATGTGCTGGCCATGTAAACTGTTTTGGCAAATAAAGTGTGACTCTTCTAGTCTTCAGCTGAATGACTCAGCATGCATGAGCCCAGGGGAAATAAACTAAAGAATTGCCTAGCTAACCTACACAATTAGAAGAAATCATAAACTGCTGTTGTTTAAGTTGCTACATTATGGAGGGATTTGTTTCATAGGAATAAATAAATTATACAATAGAAAAACTCAGGTGAAAATTTAAAGATGAATCACATATTATATCAAATTTCTAAAGTTCATCTCTTTCTGTTATTTATATGAGATATATAACACTTATGATTGAAGAACTTGTAGCTACTTAGAATTTACCTATTGTGAGTTGTCAGGGCTGCTGAAGCAAAAAAAAAAAAAAAAAAACACCTAAAATGCAAAATGCAAATAACCATTATCACTAGAATAAAATCTTGGTTAATTGCAAGTTTCAATCAAACCCTTAGAAGAAAAATGTGAGCTATGTTAAAATTGTATTTGTATTTTTAGGTAATTTTGATTTATGTTTAAGTATGCTGGTTTTCAAATATAGAGTTTGCTGATGCCTAATTTTTACTCTAGAATCTCTGATTTAATTTATGTTTGTAGCCCTGGGTATTCAGTTATTTTCTCAGACAGATAACATAGTCTAAATTACTTCACCATATGTGTTTATAGAAATTTAAAATAAATATACATATATAATGTCTTAATATCTTATTTATAAGAAATATTATTTATATATGCATATTTTAATATATAAATATCAGAACATGTATACAATAATATATACATATATGTATACATAGAAGAAAATATGTATTTCTTATTAAATATATGTATAAAATGCATATATCTTCATATATAAAAATAATATTAATAATGGTGACTTTGTACTATTACTAATACTAAAACATGAAATTCTTTTGCTTCTACTATTTTGTAAAAACAATACTGTACTAATATTTTTAGAAATAGTAGATCAAAAAGAATGACAAAGTGTGGAAATATATCTGACTAGAAACTGAATGATAAAGCTGTTAGCTACCTTCCTCTATTTATTTAGAATTATTGTTAATGTTACAGATTTACTAGGGTTAATTTCTCAAACAGTAGATGTGAAACAACTGAAATGTTAATCTGAAATACATGATATTCTTTTTTAAAATAAAATTTGGTTATGATTATTTAAATTTATATAATATTAGTACTCCAAATAATCTAATTATCATTCTGACAATATCTCAATAAGCAAAATACTTACAAAATTTAATAATGATAAAAAAAATCATTCCTTCTCTCTCTCTCATATTAATAAGGCTTTTTTACTAGGTTTCATTAAAGGTTATACTAAGTAGATGCAGATGAATTTATTCAGAGTAATTGAAGTACGGCTGTTGCACTAGCTGTTGTGGCTCAATGGATTGAGTGCTGGCCTGTGAACCAAAGGGTCTTCAGTTTGATTCCCAGTCAGGGCACATGCCTGGGTTGTGGGCCAGGTCCCCAGTAGGGGGTATGGGAGAGGTGATCCAACATTGATATTTCTCATCTCTTTTTTCCTCCCTTCTCCTTTCTAAAAATAAATAAATAAAATCTTTAAAAATAAGGAATATATGCATATTTATATATATACATGATAATTACAGAGATAATCATTTCCTTTTTATTTGTATATTTGAATTGTACTTGCATTTTGTACAAAATTAATTCAAGAATTATCACTAGAATAAAACCTTGGTTAATTGCAAGTTTCAATCAAACCCTTAGAAGAAAAATGTATTCATTTTCTTCAAATGTTTCAGAGCTGGAATTTAAAAGCAGTAAGCCTATATAGTATCCTCATCCTATTCTCTAAATGTTTAAAATTAATTTCCTCTAAAGGTATTACATTATATTTTTCTAATTTGAAAATCCTCATTATTCAAATTATGCCACAAAAGGTGGGCCATACATGAACATCAACATATTGTAAGTATCCAGGTATTTCTTCATAGTTTTCTACTGCTTTTGATTTTTATTGCAAACTTTGATAAGCATTGTATATGTTTTCTTATTGATTTATATCTATTATTATAGAAGACATCACTTATTTTCTCTGTTGATATTAGATATTGGTGCTAACATGATAATTGACCAAAATCTGAAATTTGTCAGGATTTTCTCCCAGAAACCATATACAGCTCCTAGAATTATTGCTATATTGCTCAAATGCAGTAGAATAGAACAGTTTTGATGCACTGTGTCTATAGTAATATATTTTGAAATTCTGATGGTGGTTTTCCATAGAAAGACTCAGTAAGTAGGAGGGATAGTGACTGACAAACTCCTTTATATCAAGACAGAGGAGTCTTTATTTCAATTAACTAAGAGACCACTTCTGGTGCCCAAACATGGCGTCCTCTGTCCATCTCAGAGCTAGGAAATACCCGCTACAAACACTACATATGGATGTTGTGAGAATGTGCACGTTCACATTCAGAGGGACACATGTCCCTAATGAAAGACAAATGCCCTACTATTCTGAGAACAAGTGAATGATACAGTGCTGTTGTACTTTTTCTTAAAGTGTTATTCAAGTACAGCATTGTTATGACTCCAAGGGAAGAGATGTTAGATACACCCTCTACTTGGCATATAACTATATATGTTATAATATTGTTATAATATGTATATATAATTGTATACATAAGACAATGATATTGTTATAATAACAATACTATTATTATTAATAATAGTATTATTATATAATTAATAGTATTGTTATTAAATATTATTATTTATAATAATAAACACATAAAATATATTTTGTCTTGACCACTAATAATAGAATACATGTATATTATACTAATTTTATATCAGTATATATCAGACATGGTTTAAATGTTTTATGCTCATTAAGTCATTTGATTCTTACAAAGTTCTTATTTAGAACATATGACAGATAAAAAATGAGATACAAAGAAGTTATTAACTTGAGTAAAATCACTAATATCTGTAATATGTTTCAGAGCTGGAATTTAAAAGCAGTAAGTCTAGCTCCCAGACTCTGTGCTTTCTAAAGCTATTGAATCAGCTTCTAACATAGTATAATTATCAAACAATACTGCATTTCAGCTTCTTTTTAGATGTTTCCTAGTAACTTAGAAGAGATTCTTATTACCTCATTTTTATTCAATCATAGAAGAAAGTGATCTTTTTCTAATCTGTTTGTAGTTATAAACATATCATATACCATATAAGTTTTAACACTGGGACTTTACTACTAGTTTAACTTTGATGATGGCAACATATGCATTATTTCTGAAGGTGAAGTTGCATTAATCACTCTTCTCTTCCACATTGACAGGATAAAATTGCCTTTAACTAATAGAGCAAGCAGTGCCTGTTGGTTAAGAAAAATTATCCTGGTTATTAGGTTTGAGAGGAGAAAGCATATATAATAGATATTTAATAGTCAAAATGACTGACAATAGCCAAGCAAAGAATGGGAAAATGGGCACTACTGTAAGGAAGCCCAGGAGAGGAGGGTGGTCTGGTCTTAATCCCTGCTCAGGAGAGCAGCAAGATAGACACAGGTGTTTAAAACTGCAGAAACCCAAACCTTTTCTCTCTGGCACTCATGTGTTCCTGCTTGAATATAAAAATTTGGGAGAAGGAGCAAACAATAAGAGAAAAAGTTACTAAAAGAGAGGAAACTCAATGATCTAGGAATCTCCCGTGTGGCTGCAGTAGGAAGAGGACATGTTAAGAGGACATGAGTTGTGAATAGCTATCCAAGAAAGGGCAGGTTGTGGTGAATTGATTTTGTTTAGCTTTGTTTTCTGAATGAGCCCAAAAGACATTCATGTAGTAAATAACTTTCCTGGGAATGAGTAGAAGCTTATTCTTAAGATCTAGAGTTAACTGGTTTTATAGTTGCAGATTTAATAAATAGGAAAAATGCTCAGTCATTCAGAAAAAGTAAACTTAACATGAGTCAACTTTATTTATATTGTTAAAAAATAAATATTTGCCTGAGGAGGTATCACAATTATAATATCATTTCTAGTATATTTATCATGCAGTTTTGGAGTTTGGATTTAGAAATATAAAAATAAAACCCAAAATAATTAACCTTACTATAAGAATTCATATAACAAGAATGATGATAACCTTCTGTTCTCAGCCAAGTGCCAGTTCTCAACTTAAGGGAGCTTAATCTTTTAACTTCTGGGGAGGGAAGTGAAGGGGTAATCAGAGGGGCTAGTCAATGAGGGCAGGAAACAGCAGGCAACCTGACTTCAGGAACTGATGAGGAGAGAGGTGGGTCCAGTGGTCTCCTACCTAAATCTTTCCTGATGTGGCTCAGCAACACAGGAAATTAACCAGAAGACTCATGAAATTAGTGACATAGTCCTATAAACTACAGTAAGCACTAGAACTAAAAATTCTCTCTATTAACATTTAAATTGAACCTGACAAATACCACCAGGTGGAACTAAATTTCAGTTGAGATGTGAATGAATTTGAACCTCATCCGCACTCAGCGATGCTCTTAACTACTTAACTACTGCACAGCTTCATCCTAATGATTATATTAAGCTCTCTATAGTATAACACCCATTTTAGATCATTGGATTTTCAGATTCCTCTTTGTATGGAGTTTTACTGCATATGCCCAAAGCAACAAGCCTTGATTTCCATAAGTATTATATCTGCCTGGTCCATACTTTTAGAGACAAAGAGTTTTCACTTAACCTAGGGAAACCACTTTGGCTGCCAACAGCCTCTGGAAATCACTTGAGGACTTACCTACCCAGTGAAAATAATTGTTACTTGGGCCCACGGCTTCCAATAAAGAAAACATTTAAAAGAAAAATAAAACACCCCACCCTATTTTGTAAAATATATAAGAGTTAAGGTGTGAAAATATAAGAGAAAATGAGAACCTGGAAGTCATTTGCTGATCTTTAAGAAACTGCAAGGAGGGATTGCACTTTCTATAAGAAAAACTGATTTCCTAACAAAGCACCATCTCATGGATAAGAACTGTACTGTCTGGGCAGAATATTGAGATCTGAAAATAAAGAAAAGCAGATAGATTTGAAGAGGACCCACAGTGTGAGGTAGTTACTGACCTGTGAGGCTTCCTGTTGCAGGGGCTTTGTCTTGAGGGTAACTGCAGAGACATGCAAAACTCCAGTACCGTGCCTCTTACTGTTCTTGCTATAAAAGCAGAACAAGAACTGTGACAGCTGAGATGAAATTTCAGAAAAGACAGAATGATCTAAAAGAAAAGAAAGAACTCAAAACTTCTGCATATAAATTCTGTCATGTGTCTAGCACAACTTTGTAACATGCATTCATGCAGTAGACTAAAAACAGTATGCACTAGATGTGAACGACAGCTAGGGAAATGAAGATTTGATAGGCTGCCTACTCAGAGGCAAGGGGAAGTTTTAGGTTTGAGTTAAACCAGGTTAATTTCTTCTAAAACAAAAACATCAACCCTCTTCATAGGACTGAACTGTATCCAGAGTTTCGACAGCAAATCCTTCACAATGTCAAAGACATTATGGACAACTTTGTGAAACTGATTTAGACAAATGTACAAATTCTTAAGGAAATATCACTTATGAAATATCAAGGATGATTTTGAATCTACAGTAGTTATGACAGGGAAACTGACAGGGACACAGGGATAGAAAAATAGAGCAACGGAAGAGGGCCAGAAACCCATCCTTATACTCATGGATGCTAGGCAGATAACAAAGTGTAACCACAGAGAGGGAGGGAAGCTTATAGACAAAATGAAATTGAACCATATTTTTCACAGGAAAATCATCTTAAGGTAGTTATAGGCCTAAGTATGGGAAAAAAAGAGGATAATATAGAAAATCATCCTCTTTGGATAGGGAAAGTTTCTATTAAGAAAAAAAGCACTAAGCAATTTAAAAAAGTAATAGATTCCACCACATTAAAGTTTTTTTTTTTCTCAAAAGATACCATAAGATTGTAACAGAGAAATGCCAATTAAAACTACAGGAAAACTCCATAGATGCCCACCTGGTGAGCAAACATATTAAAATTTGGCATTACTAGCATGGATGATCTGAAGCAATTGAACTTCCTATAAATTATTATTAGACATAAAAAGTGATCCAACTGCTGTTGAAAATATGCCATAACTAGTATATTTGAGGACACTATGAATCCACTATACACTAGAGAAGTAGCTGGAACTTTTTATTTTTGTTTAACATCCCCAAATTGGAAACAACATAATTTTCAGCTAACAGTAGAATGGAAAAATAAAGATGGAATGTTAACCATTGGAATACTATATAGCCACACTACAGGACCCAGCAGAAGTGATACCTGCCTGAGTGTGGTTGGTAGGGTAATAATATAGGTGTAATACTTTGTAGTTTTAATTTGAACATATCACCTAAAATATCATATGGTATGCTTGAGTATGATATTGTTATGTTACAGAATTATGTTTATAATTTTATAATAAAACATTTTGTAATAAAAAGGGGTGTTATTTGTGACAAACCCTGTATTTAAAATGTGGTCCACTAACTGGCACTGGTGCAAGAAATGTTTGATATTGGTCTACAAGAAGATAGGAGCTTGTACCGGAATAAAAATACCAACTACTTCACTAAGCACACTAGGTATTCTCAATGAAGATGCTGTACATTGATTTACATTTTTGTGCATTCAATTAAATTTATTGTGAGCAAATCTCTTGAAAACCGACTCCTTGGAGTAGCATTAATATACAGCAAGGAGAAAGAACAAGCTATGAACCTGTGTAAGGAGATAAGTAATGTCTGATCTCTGAAGAACTAATGAAGAATCTCAGGGGGGCTGGAAGTGTTCTACTGATTGATTCTATTGCTGGTTACATAGATGTATATTTAATATTTAACACTATAAATTTGTTCTTTGTACAACTCATATGTGTATGCCGTATCTCATATAAGACAGCATGAGAATAAAGAAATCTATGATTGAACAGAGAAATGATTAAAAACAATTGACAGTCACATTAGACCAGGTTGGATAAACCAAAATGAAAGGGAATTTGAGATTGTTGCACTGCTGAACAGAAGGAGGTGGGTATAAGACAAAGTTTAGACAATAGAAGAAAGATACATAAAGGAGTAAGAATACACCTAGATGTCTATATTTGCCAGTCTTGAGAGATCATGGGCATAAAAGTCTTAGCTAGGCAACTATAAGTGCTGTAAGAACAACAAAGATGAAATAAAGGGAAGGAAGAAAGGAAGAAAAACAATAATGAAGTCCTTCCCCATTGCCCCAAAAGTCAGGAAGTAGAAGAAAGTAGAAAATAGAAAATTGCTTATAAAGAAGTACAGCCTGAAGAACACAGAGAAAAAAGAGTCCAGGGTGAGGATAGGACATATGTAGAATAAGTGAATACAAATGGAGGATCCATTATCTATAAAAATTCTAATTCTCAGAAGAAATAAAAGTCCACGTCTCAGGGTCTGTATCAGCTCTGGATGAGGTTGGTGCTCCTCAGTAGTGGCTCCTAGTGGTCTGGTGACTTGTTCACCAAAAAAAAAGAAGTGTCTGTCCCCATGCTTGCATATCCCCATGCTCTGGACCACATAATAGTGAGAGGGGGACAGAACGACTACCATGAACACATCTGTTCAAAAAGTGAGAATGGGAAGCGTGTAGCAATCAGTGATCTAAAGCAATCCTGAAATCCAGTTGAGCACCTGGTAATAGTCTGTGGTGACCTTGGTCAGGAGAAGGAAGAATGGCCTGTAGTGTGAGCAGAGGGAGGACAAGCTGAAGCCCCTGGCACTCCTGCACATCTGAAATTCCCTCTGACCTCAGTGCCTCTCAAAGGCAAATGAGATAAGGTGTCAGGCTCCAGTTTGTTACCTATGAGGAGGTAAGTATGCAAATTAGAACAGATATTTAGAAATTTTATCATGACTTTATCAGCCAAGTGAGTGAGCAGTGGAGTCTCATTGTTAAATACAAAATAAAGAAGTATGAGGGTTCATCAAAATTGTATGAAGTTCAGACATAACACAATATATATAAGTTTAGGTGGCTATATAACTGTAACTAACAGACCCAATTTACTATGTATGATGTTTAATTTATACAAGCATTAAAATTTTTATCAAAGCTATTTTTCTTCATTTAAGGGTTAATATTATTAGCATCATTAGGGAAGTAAACATTGTATAATTTATTTTATCCCTTGTTTGCATATGGTAAAACAAGCTTCAACTTTGTGAACATGGCAGTAGGAATAAGTAAAATGATGCCAATAAGAATGGTTCTGAAGAAATAGAGATCAAATGAGTGTGTACCGGTTTTACTTGAAAGTATGACCTCTTACATATTTACCATAATTGATGGTAAGTTGCTAAAACAACATCATGTTAATATCAAACGAGGCTATTAAACTTTCAGAACTTAATGTTATTACATAAAAGCATAAAGAATTAAGTTCAAAACCTAAGAACTATTTGAAAGCTACAGAAGCAGATGTTCAATATTTCACATATAAACATGAGTGCATTCCAGGGTTTTTATAAAGTAACAACTTTGGGTTGCTAAGACTGAGAAAAACATAAACAACTGCAAAGAAACTAGAGAAATACCGCATTGAATGTGTTTGCTTGGGGATGTTCAGGAACTGCTACAAAGAAGGTGAAGTACCTCTCTTCAACGGCATTCCATATCTGACCCTGAATAGTGCTGAGGACTAGTTAGAAAAGCAAATAATGCTAACAAAGTCTTTTTCATCACAGCTTGATTGATGCACAGATATTGTTAAAAAGGACATTTGTTTTACTATATGAACAATTTAAGTTGGATGATTTTAGGTTGGAAGATTCTTTTTTTCATTTTTAAGAAACAAGTATACCTGCACTGTATAAAACTATAACCTACTGCATTGCAGACAAATGCAACTTGAGGTTAAACTTTGGGTCCAAATATATTCTAATGGTGAAGCTGTGATACCAGAAAACATTCTGGAATAGCGGCTTTAATTAATGAACTTGTAGCAGAATGTAAAGCAACACAATACTTCCTTCATTGGCAATGTTATATTAAAAAACTAAAGTCATTTTGACTAAACAATGCGCTTACAGATGTAATATAATCATAAATAATATAAAGGCATTATGTATCAAATTAGATATTATTTTTATTAAATAATAAAATGGAAAATGATTATAAATAAGTACTATTGTAGGTTCAGCCACTGGGTTTGTTGATGTTAAAGCGTCTATCAGGAAAGTTTGCACTGAGAAAAGAGGTGATGTTTTGTCAGGTAAGAAACCAGTTTGACTCTCACTGTGAAGCAGATGTGAACAAAACAGCTACATTTGTTTATTTGTCTGATATATTTGTCATTTTAGTAATCCTGTTGCTTATGCAAGAATGATGCAACAGTCTTTTCGATAGCATAAAAAGTTAAAAAACAAAAACAAAAGTAAGAAGTTGGAGGCTTGCTTTTAGCAAACTGCAAGGACAAGTTCCAAAATTCCACTGTTTTTAAAGGAGATAATTGCTCTGTTACTATACACCTGCCAAATGTATCATAGAACACCCTATAAATATTGTAGTATATGTTGACTTTACATATAAAGTCCATCCAAAGAAGATCTGTTCATATAAAATTCATGGCTCCAGGATCCATTTATTTCACTGAACAATAATATAAATAATCATAACTCTACAGCATAAATTAGTAGAATTGCTACTGATGAAGCAGTGAGGACACTTTTGAGCATACAACATGACTTGCTTCACTTTTAATAAATATGAAAATGAATATACTCAGCTTGCTAAATTGCTTTAAAAATATCTTTTTCCTGGAACAGAGCTTCTGGGAAGGGAAGGGAAGCTCAGAAGGAGTGGTTTCTCTAAGCATTATTCAAACAAAACAGAAACAATTTAGCTATGACTTATCCTTGGTAAGTAGCATTTCCATCAATCCAACGTATTTTAGAGAAGTTAATAAACAAGTGAACTCATATGTCACATTAAAAACTTTAAATATTGGTCCAATCAGTGGGCGGTCAGTTTATCCATTAGCTTCAAATAAGAAGGAATTGTTATTTCTTCCTAAGAGTTTTCTAGCTTTTGTGGAACTGTGATTTCTAATATCACCATATATATGTATATATATGATGATATGTATGGTATTAGAAATCATAATTATGCATATATAGTTTTATAAATTTTTCTATGCTACATTTTTCTGATAATATTTATTAAAATCATTACTGTTGACAATAAAACTTTGTAAGAAGAATTTAAACAGTGTTTTTAAAATGCTAATCTAAATAGCTGCAGTAATTAATACAATTTGAAAATTTATGAAAATAAAATATTTGAACTGAAATAATTTATTTTTATTTAATATTTATTATATTTCTCCATTAACATTTAGTCCCCTTATACCCTCTTCCTCCCATGAACTGAAATAATTTAAATTAAAAAAGTGAAAGGTGACAACATAAACCATCAATGTCATGAAATAACTTTTCAACAAGATTAAAAACGAAAATAAAATACAAAAAAGAAGATCAAATAACAAAGACTCTCAGGTCAGAGATTGGAAAGTGACACTGAAACAGAATTTTTTCTACTGGAAAAGCAGTGAGATATCTACTGGATATGTCTGAGGTAGGGAAGAGGGCAAATGGGGTGTAAGCTTTTCTCTCTCTTTCTCACTTTGGATCTGAGATGTGTACTCTTGTTTGGTCCAACCCATCCCATAACCTGGAGATAAAAACCTTTTCCTTGGAGGCCAAAGTCTAACTAAGTTTTCCATCATAGTCTATGACTATGTGATTCATAAGATATAATTTTCCCCAGGTCAGGACAAAAGCTGTTATTTTTTTTGCCTCCACATGCTTGGGTCCTTTGCCCATCTAATTTTGGCAAGTGGCATTTGTCACTGTCATTTCCCAGTGCATGCCTACTAAGGAAAGCAGTTTTGCCAGTCAGAAGCTGAAAATTTGAGAAGAGATACTGCTTCAATCAAAATAACAATTTATTATTTATCTTGTATAAATAAATGACAGTCTCTCTCTCTCTCTCTGTCTCTCTCTCCCCCTCCTTCTCTCCCTTCTTCCTTCCCTCATCTAGCACTTTATCTGTCTATCATCTAATATTCTAGTCTTTGAACTGGTATCTTTGCACCAAGAGTATGTCATATTTACTTTTGATAACACTTTCATCCATATTTTATTTTCAGAAACAGTATCATGTTTTGTAAGTCATCCCGTTGCAAATCCTGTAAAATGTAATATGCCTGTTACTCTGATCTCCAAACTCTTCTTGTGTCACATGGAAAATTTTTCTGTACTTACCAGTTACCACAGGGATGATCATAAAGGAGAAAAAGCATCTTTCCAGCTGCTTTAACAGAGTTTTAAATAGACTTTTCATACGCTGCTCCATTCACAGGAGTTCTCGTCAACTTGCATTATATGTGAGTAACACAAAACCTTAAAGACATTCCCTCTGGTTAAATAAGAAAACCTAACAGTTTTCCAGAGCATATAGGATTAATCACACATAATAATTATGCAAAGTGATCACACACTTATCATAATAAAATATACGCATCATTAAACAAACAATGGCAGAAACTTTTAGGAAGGAGAAAAATAAACATTAATTGATAATGATAAGGGGGGAAGGAAAGGGCCCCTAGAAATAAGAAAATTCTCATTTCACTGGTGAAGTGTTTTGAGTCTAACAATTTCAACATTGTGTGTATGTACTGGCCCCTCTTGTCAGTGAATCATCTGCAGGGAAACATTTGCCCTTTACAGTCCTGTTAGCCTGGCACACAGAGTCCATTACTAAACATCTTGTCTTTCATTTTCAATTTCATGCTTCTAAACACTTCTTGATGCCAAAAGAGCCAGGTAAGAGTACAATCCAGAGGATGAATTTTTAACACAAAAAAATGGAATTAGGTTAACAGAGCATTTTAATTGTGTGTTTCTGTTTCCAAAAGCTACTTCATTTGTACCAAAAAGTACAGTATGACAGGTAAAGGATTTCTCTTGTTAATCTACATATTATGCTAAAGGAAGCACCTTTCTTATGTTTGATTTTGTTCATATAAAGCACCAAAACCAAACCAATGGGCAAAGAAACTTGGTTTTTAACAATTCTGTTTTTTTAAAATGAGTTGCAAACTTTATAGTTTATATTGTCCCTGATATTCATGAAAGAATGGTTTGTGTATACCTTTTGTTTCCTTAGGTTTGTTTTGTGTGCTACTAAGTTCACCTCCTTGTTCTTCTCATCAAATGTGTAAACAGATTTATACATTACCGTCGTCCATCATGGCCTCCTGCATATTTCCCCAGATGATGGTGATTGAATGTGGCTGGAAGTGTTTACTCTCTCTGAGGGTCACTGGCATTTCTAGTAGTAACAGAGATAGAGCTGGAAGGTGTAGTTGTGTCTTATTAGTCTTGTTGACTTGAGAGACAACCTGTGTTCCTATGTGTAGCCAGGAACTTCAAGTTTTCTATTCTCTGAGGAAGGATTTCTCCACCATTACACACCAATGCATTCTCTGAGAGCTTCAGTATTTTGAGAAAGAAATTCAATTACATGTAATAACTATACCATCCTACAGAATACTTAGGGCATCACATTAAAACTTTTAGATATGGTAGAAGCTCTGAGCTGCAAATGAGAACTTTACATTACAATCTCAGGTCCACTGCTAATATATATGTGTGTGTGTGCTTGTGCGTGCACACGTGTGTGTATGTGTGTGTATACACTTTGGGATAGGTTAACTTTCAACTCTGGGTTTCAGTCTCCCTCCTCATAAAATGATGCAGTCATGCAGATATTGCCTCTAAGTGGTTCAAGTGAGATGCCTGGCAAAAGGGCATGGAGCTTTTGGTAACTATTGGGCCCAAGTCCAGTTTAGGGTGTGCAAATTCCTTTTTTTTTAAATAGCAGTCTGTTAGTTGAAAAATACACATTTGTTTTAGATTTAGCTTGGGAGGTCTTCATTTGCAACTCATGCTTTTAAAAAGCTTTTTAAGTAAGCCCTTTTCAACGCAAGTTCCTTTGATTCTACAAAAATTCTTTACATTAATATCCAAACTAATTTAATGCTATAGAACCAATGCCAACATGTCTGATAGAAGAAAAGTAACAGATCAGAAAAGTTACTTCCATCATTTTCCTTTGGCCATGTAGCCTAAATAAAACTTCTGTTTTTCCAAACTTTATAGTAAATACTATCATTAACAAGAACCATCAATATGGAATTTTCCCATTAGCATACAGTAGCCCATTAAGAGAGTGACACCATATTGGTGGGTGCACTGATTATCCATCGCCTATTGCCTTTTTTTCTTCACTGACTTTTTACTCTTAGTCTACTTTCTGGCTGTATATGTAGGGATCATTAAATGCATAAGAGTTTCAGATAGCTATATTTTAGCTTCTTGTCAAATATTTACATGTCATGGGTAGGGCCTCACAGAGGAGTGTGATTAGTTGCCAAGGAACATCAAGACTCAAATGCAATTGTTAGTATTTAAAGGTTTTTCTGTTTATTTCTGCACATGCAGAGGATAAACACTGTCAGTTCACAGTAAACTTTAGCGTATATATAATTTTCAAAGATGCTAGCTCTCTAAAGTTTTGCATTGTTCAGAACACATGGCATAGTGTAAAATTTTCAGTAAGTTCTTTGGGGTTAATAATGCCATGTGTGAAGAATCAAGCAACTGCCTTGCCCTCTGGCCCCTTTGAAATTAATTAGAAACTTTCATTAAACAGTTTAAAATCTAATGGAGACTCACTTACAAGTGAAGAAAATAAAACTAAACAGAAAAACTCCAATTATAATTGTGAAAAACTATAAATTATGAGTTTCATTTTTTGAACAAACAGGAAAAACACAAACAACTTGGGTTTAAGAGAGAATAACACCAGCAGAGTATGGAAAACACAAGCTACTGTTTTGAAAGATGTTCTTTTGAGTGATGTTCAGAAGATTTGATTGGAGGCAACCATTTGTCTCAGCCACTTGAGAATTATTTACTAACATTGCCCTCCCTGCCAAATATTTTCCCCTCATTCCCACTGATGGGATTAGAAAGCTAATTCCATCTAATGACGATTCCCAGTTGGTGACAAATACCACTTGCTCTATAGATTTGCTATACTCTTCACCCTCTAACTCCAAGACACAGTAGGAATATGGAATCTGTTATCCTTAAAATGAGTTGTCTTTGTAAGGGAAGATGACATCAGTATTCGCTCTATAGTTATTACCTTATTTGCTCTCTCCCTACTCTCTTCTCATTCTTCCTCTACCTCTCTATTTACCCTGTTTTTCTTTGTCATTGTTTAGATATAGGAGTTGAGTATTTTTAAGGTCTTCACAAACTATAATAATAATAATAATAATAATAAAACAACTATCTCTTCTCTCAGTAAACTACAGTCTGAGTGGACATGGAACAGAAAGAGCAGACAAATGTAAGAAAAATAACAATGATAGAAATGGAATATCTGCTGAATTTGATAGAGATTTGGAATATAGCTTTATATAATTTAGTACATAAAGTAATGTACTCAGAGTTAACAAATATGAAATCTGACCCTTGTTATACAAGTATTTAGATATAATATTAAAAAATTGATCTTTATTACCCTAAAGGTGCAAGGAAGAAAGCAATACAAAATGTGGTGAGTACTATAATAAAAATGCCAACCATTTGCTATGGGAAAAGAATGTAGGAGGGAAGAATTCATAGAAAAAATGGCATTTGAACTGAGACTTGAAGATTATGATGAAGATTATGATGAATCAGAACAGAGAGTGCAGATGAGAGGAAAGAGGCATTTCAAAATGAAACCACAACACCAGCAAAGAAAAATATAAGCTGTTATTCAGTAATGCAAAAATTTTAGTTCAACAAAGACATAGAATGTTCTACTCAAAATTTGTAGTATTTATTATGGTAACTCTGACTGGCCTTTCAAGTGAAGCTAAGTTTTTGTGCCAATTTAAAAATTTAGTGAAACACAAATAATATCACAAATACAAAATGCAAAATGTTTTCTACAGATATGTCAGTAATTCTTAACAATATTTGTATTTTTAAGGGTTGCCATGTTCTGCAAAGGTTTTTTTTCAATCAACATTTAGTGAAGGGGTTTAATTTGTTTTCAGTGGGGTATTTTTATGTCATTTCTCTCTTATTTTTGATTGGTTAATTTTTTTATTGTTTTTGTTTTGTATCTGATTTTCTTTTTTTAACTTTTTTAAAATTTTAATTATTGTTCAAGTACAGTTTTCTGTCTTTTACTCCCATCCCAGCTCATGCCACCCCAGTGATCCCCACCTCCCTCCCACTTAACCACTCCCCCCTAGGTTTTGTCCATGTGTCCTTTATACTTGTTCCTGTGAACCCTTCCCCTTTTCCCCTGAAGTTCCCTCCCTTCTCCCCTCTGGTCATTGTCAGCCTCTTCTCTATTTCAGTATCTTTGGTTATATTTGCTTGTTTGTTTGTTTTGTTGTTTAGGTTCCTGTTAAAGGTGAAATCATATGGTATTTATCTTTCACTGCCTGGCTTATTTCACTCAGCATAATGCTTTCCAGCTCCATCCATGCTGTAGCAAAGGGTAGGAGCTCCTCTTTCTTTCTGCTGCATAGAATTCCATTGTGTAAATGTACCATAGTTTTTTGATCTATTTATTTACTGACTGGCACCTAGGTTGCTTCCAACACTTGGCTCTTGTAAATTGTGCTGCTATCAACATTGGGGTGCATAGGTTTTTTTGGATTGGTGTTTCAGGGTTCTTAGGATATAATCCCAGCAATGGAATTGCTGGGTCAAAAGGCAGATCCATTTTTAGTTTTCTGAGGAAATTCCATACTGTTTTCCATAATGGTTGTACCAGTCAGCAATCCCACAAACAGTGCATTAGGGTCCCCTTTTCTCCACAACCTCTCCAACACTTGTTGTTTGTTGTTTTGCTTATGATGGCCATTCTGACTGGTGTAAAGTGGTACCTCATTGTGGTTTTAATCTGCATCTCTCTGATAGCTAGCGATACTGAGCATCATTTCTGCTTCAATTTCATCAGTTGTTATTGGTCTATTCGGGCTTTCTGCTTCTTCATTCAGTTTTGGAAGATTATTTTTTTCTAGAAATTTGTCCATTTCATCTAGGTTTTCAAATATCTTGGCATGTAGTTCGTTGTAGTAATTTCTTACAATCCTTTGTATTTCTGTGGTGTCAGTTGCAATCTCTCCTCTTTCATTTCAGATTGTGTTTATTTGGTTCCTCTCTTTTTTTCTTGATGAATCTGCTTAAAGGCTGGTTGATTTTGTTTATGTTTTCAAAGAACCAGCTCCTGGATTTATTGATTCTTAGAATTGTGTTTTTAGTCTCTCTGTCATTTAATTCTATTCTGATCTTGGTTATTTCCTTCCTTCTACTTGCTCTGGGCTGCCTTTGCTGTTGTTCCTAGAGCTCTTGTAGGCATAGGGTTAGGTTGTTTGTTTGAAGCATTTCTATCTTTTTTTAGGTACGCCTGTATTGTTATGAACTTCCCTCTCAGGACTACCTTAACTGTGTCCCATAAGTTTTGGGTTGTTGTGAGTTCATTTTCATTTGTTTCCAGAAACTGGATTTCTTCCCTAATTTCATTCTTGATCCATTCATTGTTTAATAGCATGCTATTTAATCTCTGTGATTTTGAATATTTTGGGTTTTTCCCCTTAGGGTTGGTTTCTAGTTTCAGTCCTTTGTGATTGGAGAAAATGCTCTGTGATTTCAATTTTCTTTGTTTTGTTTCCTATCATGTGGTCTATCTTTGAAAACGTTCCATGTGCATTTGAAAAGAATGTGTATTTAGCTTCTTAGGGATGGAGGGCTCTATATATATCAGTTAAGTCCATTTCATCTAGAGCATTGTTCAACGTCACAATATCTTTGTTGATATTTTGTTTGGAAGATCTGTCCATTTTTGACAGTGGGGTGTTAAAATCCCCTACTATAATTGTGTTGCAGTCAATATCTTTCTTGAAGTTCTCTAAGATTTTCTTTATGTATTTGGGTGCTCCTGTGTTAGGTGCATATATATTTACCATGTTTACCTCTTCTTGGTGGATTCTTCCCTTGAGTATTATGAAGTGACCTTCTGGGTCTTTCTTTATGGCCCTTTTTTGAAGTCTATTTTGTCTGATATGAGTATTGCTACCCTGGCTTTTTGTTTCTGTCCATTTGCTTGGAAAATTTGTTTGCAGCCCTTCACTTTCAGTCTGTGTAGGTCTTTTGTCCTGAGGTGGGTCTCTTGTAGGCAGCATATGTGTGAGTCATGCTTTCTTATCCTTTCAGCTATTCTATGTCTTTTGATTGGATCATTTAATCCACTTATGTTTAAGGTTATTATTGATAGGTACTTATTCATTGCCATTTTCATACCTGTGTTCCTCTCTGTCTCTCTCTTTTCCTTCCTTTCCTTAGATCAGTCCCTTTATCGTCTCTTGCAGAGCTGGTTTGGTGGAGGTGTATTCTTCTGGACGTCTTTTGTTTGGGAAGCTCCTTATTTGGCCTTCTGTCTTGATTGAGAGCCTTGCTGGGTAAAGTAGTCTTGGTTGCAGGCCTCTGGTTCTCATTACGTGGAGTATTTCTTGCCATTCTCTTCTGGCTTGGAGCATTTCTATTGAGAAGTCAGCTGCTAACCTTATTGGGGCTCCCTTGTATGTTACTTCCAGTTTCTCCCTCGCTGTTTTTAAGATTCTCTCTTTGGCTTGGAGTTTTGCAATTTTAATTATATGTCTTGAAGTGGGCCTTGTTGGGTTCCTCTTGATTGGGACTGTCTGTGTTTCCTGGATCAAATTAGGGAAGTTTTCCTTCATTACTTTTTCAAGTAGGTTTTCTATTTCTTGTTCTTGTTCTTCTCCTTCTGGTATCCCTATTATATGGATATTATTATGTTTCATATTGTCTTGCATTTCTCTTAATCCCTCTTCATTCTTTCTGAGCCTCTTTTCCTTTTCTCACTCTTTCTGGGTGTTTTTTTTCTATTTTGTCTTCCAAATCACTGATCTGATCTTGTGCTTCATCGATCCTGCTTTTCATTCCTTTTACTGTGTTCTTCAGTTCAGAAATTGTATTCTTCATTTCCTCTTGACCCTTGTTGATAGTTTCTACTTTTTCATGTTGATATAGTTTGCAGTGAGTTCACTATAGTTCCCCTGTAGATTCAATTTATGCATCTACATATGTATTCTTTTTATTAAATTTATTAGGGTTATAGGTTATAAATAAATTATATTTAAATTATATTATATAGGTTTTAAATGTATATTTTCATGACACATGATCTTCAATTCATATTGTATCATGTGCCCACTACACAAAATCAAATCACCTTTTGTCACCATAGAGTTGACCCCCTTGAACCCTTTAATAACCCTCATCCCCTTTCCCTCTGGTAACCACTATACTGTTGTATGTGTCTGTGAGTTTATGTTTGCTTATTTTTCTCATTTGTTCATTTGTTACTTTTGGTTTTATATCCTACATGTGAGTGAGATCACATGGTACTTAACTTTTTCTGTCTGACTTATTTCAAAGAAGATGTGGTATATATATACAATGGCATACTACTCAGCCATAGAAGTTAAAACATTCCTATTTGTAACAACATAGGTTGACCTTGAAAGTAGTCTTTTGTGAGAACTTCACACTTCATCTGAATGTCATTCTCTTATTATTTTTCCAAGCTCACTTTGATGTGGCCTTACTGATCTCATAATTTTTTTTATTTTTTTGCTCACCAGGTTGAGTGCCTTTATTCTAGCTATTCCCTCTGCCTGAACACTTATTCTAGATATCCACTTGCCTAAATCTCTTACCTCCTTCAAGCCTTTGCTTATATCTCACTTTCTCAATGAGGACTGCCTTAAAATCCCCATCTACCTACCTCATAAGCATTGGTTATCCCTCTCACTCTGTTCTGCCGTTTTATAGACCCTATCACTTTCTAATGTACTGAATAATCTACATATTCATTAGATATATTATTTATCATATGTCTTCCCCCTTCAACATAAAAGTCCTCAAGGGTCAGGAATTTTGTCTGCTTATGGACTTAATGTGTTCAAGTATCTAAAATGTTTCCAAGCAAATAAAAGATGTTCAGTAAATATTTATGTTGACTTCATTGATAGTTATCAAATAGTTATCAGTTAAAGTTGCCTTGTTGAATAAAAATACTGACTGATTAAAAAATAATATGAACACTGACAAATGGCCCAAGCTGTCAACAGGCTAGATGTAGATAGCTTTGAGAAAAAGGGAAGACCAAATAATCTCATTCCTCATAGTTACTAATTAATAATATTTATAATAAAACTATAATTCAGCATTATACTTTATTTTGATAAGTTTATATTATGATAAAGTCTTTTAATCTGGGTAAAATTGGTTGTTTTTTTGCCAAACATCCATTAAATGGTCTGCATATGCTAAATTTCTGAGAAAGCTTAACCTATTATATTTAAGAAAAAACTCTAAGAGATGATGTTAGAGGTTCAAGTTTTAACCAGGTTGTGAAAGAAGTGTTTCCAAATAATCACTAGGAAATAAAGAGAACCAGTATTAGTGATAAAACCAAGGAGATGACTGATATGAGGAAAAAGTGACAGATGTTTCCCAAATACCTCATCTAACTTGGTGATGAAATGCCCTCTTTTACAATTTTGAACAAATAAGGAATATTTTAGACTTCTTTTTACTTAATCATATTTATATTCTAGAATTATCCAAAAATAATGTAGATGGGCCTAACAGATAGATAAAAGATTAGCAAGTGTGATACATAAATATAATTTACTCAAATATTGTGTTTATTTTCCCCAAAGTTTCCTTTCAATTCTAGTTTTGATTTCTAAGTAAGATGTCAGAAAGGAGAGAAAACATGCTGAAAATTGACTTCCATGTTTTTAATTTTATTTCCCATTTCCATTATATAGAATCGTATTTGAAAGATGCAATCTAAAGCCAAATTATAGTGCCATTTGAAATTATAGTGCCATTATTTACAAACTATATTATCTTGGGCATGTTGCTTAAGCTTTCTTTGTCTGTTTAATTTAATTTTATCAGTTAGGCTGAGATAATATTACTCACCTCTAAAACCATAAAAATAACAGACTATTAATATTACAGACCAATGTCTGAAATACTATAAATGCTCAATAAATTCTGACTATTATTGTGATTATTTCAAAGGAAAACTAGAGCCCTGGCTGGCATAGCTCAGTGGATTGAGTGCGGGCTGGGAACCAGGCATCGCAGGTTCGATTCCCAGTCAGGGCACATGCCTAGGTTGCAGGCCATGTTCCCCAGCAACCGCACATTGATGTTTCTCTCTCTCTCCCTCTCCCTTCCCTCTGTAAAAATAAATAAATAATAACATCTTTCAAAAAAATTGTAAAAAAAAAAAGGAGAAATAGAATATGTGATGATTTGGAGATATTCAAAGCAGCTTAGCTCCAAAGAGTGTAAAAATATCCTGATACCATCTTCCACTATACAGGTAAAAAATATTTAACTCTAAGGTGATTTATAATGTGGAACACAGAGGCAAAGCTTGATCAGAAATAAAAATACATTTTAATATGTTAGAAATGTCCTTTCGTTCTTGAATGTTCTTTTAAAAATCATCCCAAAATTACATGGAGAACAATAAAGAGAAATAAAAACTTAAATTTCTCTAAACTAGAAGATATCTTTAACCATTTAACCCACAACATTTCATGACAGAGGCAGTGGAAAATAGCAAATGGCTTAGCAGAGTAGGAGAAAGTCAAATCTAAGAAAAAAGCATGAACAATTTTCTCAGATTGCAGATCCTTGCAAATTTATAGAAATGATGGGGAGGATTATTCTAGAACTAAAAACTGAAACAGATTGAACTAAGAATGATCATCCGACTAAATTTCAAAATATTACATGGGAAATACCAAAAATAAACAATTTACACATTTTAAATTGCATACAGTTCTGAGTAGTGTGATGGAGTCTTGCGCTATCCTGCTCCGTCTCACCTGCGACATGAGTCATCCACCCCTTTACCCAGAGTATCCAAGTTGTGTATGTTCTTTCCCTGTTATTCACTCAGCAGTCTTGGATGTGAGACAGAGAGAGAATGCTCTCTCAAAACTTTTACTACAGTGTATTGTTTTAATTGCTATATTTTATTATTAGTTATTATTAATTTTTTAGTGTGTCTAATTTATACGTTAAATTTTAACATAGGTATGTATGTATAGTAAAAAACATAGTATATATGGGGTTTGTTATTACCTAAAGTTTCAGGCATCTACTGGGGATCTTGGAATGTATTTCCCACAGATGAGGGGAGGAGATTACTATGGAGATAAATTAAATCTATTAATCAGTTACATCTTAATAATAGTGATAATTCTGATCTACAAATATACTACCTTTCTCTAAGCTTTAATATCTCCAAGCACCTTTGTGTTATTTTCAGAGTCTGTCCTACTTATATTTTGTTAACTTTGTCCTTAAGTATTGAATATTTTTGATGCTATTGAAGATAATACTTTTCATTTCAGTTTTAATCATATTGTAATTAAAATATGAAAATATAGTAAATGCTTAAACTAATCTTGAATGAGTGCTAAATTTCATCAAATACCTTTTCTGCACCTATTGAGATAAGCATAAACTTCTATTTTCTACATTAACCTGTAAATAAGGTGGAATAATTCATTGATTTTTTGAATTCTAAATATACCTTTAATTCCTGAGATAAACACACAATTTAAAATTTTACATTGTTGATTACTGGGTTCCATCACATTAAAAAAAAATAGTGTTCAGTTCTGTTTTGTCACTAGTTAAGTTCTTGGAGCAGTTAAATCCTTTTGAGGCTCTATTTTAAGTTTGTAGGGCAAGCTCAGAGAAGCTTTTGGTCCACGGTTAATTCTGCCCTACTAAAAAAGTGATATTCTGTGGATTCCACTGGTGTCACTTATAAGATATTTACCATGTTAATTTTGGGATCATGAACTGTTTCTCCACAAGTGCCTGTCTACTCCATTCCAGTGTTTTTTTTTCTATTGATGCCTCTCACACAAGCACAGGTCAACCATAGATGAAAGGGGTCCCTTCTGCAGTACATGATGATTTGAGAAATTCAGTAGCTTAAATCAAGACAAAGTAGCATAAAGAATCAGACAAAAAGGAGTCTCATATTTGGAAAGAAGTATAGATAATATTCCCTTCGATACCAATTTAAAAATTATATTTAACCTCCAAATATTATTACACAGTTACTATAATTTGAAGGCCATGATATTATATAAAGACTAAGAATCACTTAACATTTGAAGTCATTATCAATAATGTATTCTGTTCATCAGAAATCTAAGCAAATAATTATTTCTAACCTAATAATTATTTATATTTGATTTTAAATTAATTAACTATAATCCTAGAAAATCTTGATGTGATTGTGCTTTTTATATATAATTAAATAATATGACTCACTATATTTTATAAAATTCCTCTTTCCTAGTATGAAATATTATATGAAATAATTCAGCTAGCTACAGAAATTTCTCAATATATGCCAAACAATTCTAATAATGCAAACTGACATTTATTGAGATTTTATTATGTACCAAAAACTTTACAAACATTATTGTGATGTGATGGAAAGAACCTTGGAGTTGATGCCATGTACTCAGTTCTCTCAGGTCTCAATTTCTGTGTGTCAATGGGAAAACTGACGCAAATTTTCCAAGCCTCTGTTTCCTTATCTGTAAAGTCAGGGAGAATGACACTAAGAGAATCTGAACAGAAACAAGACATTAAAAACCATTTTAAAGCCATATGATACAGTATTACCTTCAAAGGTAATATTACCTTTACTATCATGACATTTGCATATTCTCTTTGCTATTCAAATTCTATGCAGTAATACATTTTCTTTATTTCGTATTTCACAATATATATTTTATTATATGCGTGCATATTTACATATGTTTGTATGTGTATTGACAAATGCATGCACATGCATGCACATACATGTGTACACACACACATACATAATTTTTAACATACACTTCAACACGTTATTAAACATGGAAAACAATAGCCAGTCTTTTTTCTAAGACTGAGCAATATATAAACTACTTTTTTAATATACAGACATTCCTGCACATCGTATTATCCATCATAGTACCAGAACTTACTAATTCAGTAAATGGGAGTTTAGGTCTCACTTTAACATGTCACAGTCAAAATTTTTTCTTTTTCATATACCAGTTACCCTTGTTTCAATCTTCAAAATTCATACTGGAAACCATTGTTTTTCTGAATTTAAAAAGGCTTCACAATTTCTCAGACACTTCTCGAGTGCCAGTAGTAGAGTGACTGAGTCTCTTGTGTTGCTCCAAAAATTACCTTCGATTTCCAGATCAATCCCCATGAGTTTAATTACCAAAGAATAGATGTCGTATCACATACATTCCCAGCTAACATTATCCATGGCTTTGAAAGTATGTTTGGCATTCAGAAGAACTAAAAAGCAACACAGGAGTCAGAGAAACAGACATCGATGGCCTGTCAAAATTTTGTAGACGCCATGCTATTATCAAGGCACATCAGGATAAAATAAAATGACCTAGCTGACCACAGGCTTACAAATGTCTTGGGAAGGAAAGGAAAACGGTGAATCAAAAGGTAGCTTTGTTGCAGGTCCCCCCAGGCCTTCTTATTGACAGGAATGACAGTGGTCCCAAGATGCACCATTATCTATGACCAGCAAGCAGACATCAAATGCTCCTGAGCCGTATCTGTCAGAACAGAAAATTCAGCTCAAAACAGACAGGCGCTTGTTACATTTTGTTCAGCTAAGGTTTGTCAAAAGCCAGGGTCACTTGTATATGCCCTGCCCTGAAGGGGAATTGTAAAGCCAGGGAAGTATAGGATGCCTCTATGTTTCTTCTGCAAGGAGACTTTGAGTCTGCTTGACCAAACTGTTTTGAAAGTCAAGTTATGACTCAAAGGAAGTAAAAACAAAGTTAATAGTCTGCCATTTAACTACTTAGGAATGAGGCTCACATGCTAAAGAGGCAGAATTTTAAAAGATTTAGGGAATTTTTTTGTTAAGTGTGATTTGTTATTTCAAACTCAAGAAAGAAAATACTACTGTTACTGAAATTAGAGAGAACAAGTTAATGTGTTCTGGCCAAGCAATTTATGTCAGGGCATTATGGAGCTTATTACAGTCTGAAATATTTACACTGGTAAGAGATCCCTCTAATTTGCTTCTTTTTGACTAAAGAGAGATTTTATACACAAATGTCCAGCCTCTGACACTTAAGTAAACGCAATAACTTGGAGAAACATCTGTTAACCACCCATAAGAAAATGCAAGTTGAACATGTTTCTTTAGTTGACTCTTAAAAAAGTTATACAAACTTTTTCCCTCTTTCAATACATTTGAGGGTGAAAATGTAGCCATCACCACAATTGAACAAAGGGATTTTCCTCCCCTCCCCCTTTTATGTTTTTTTTTAATTTTATTGAATTTATTAGGGTGACAGTTAATAAAATGATATGGGTTTCAAGTGTACCATTCTATAATACATCATCTGTACACTATATTGTGTGTTCACCACCCACAAGTCAAGTCTCCTTCCCTCACCATTTATTTCCCCTTTACCCTCTTCATCTTTTTCTTCCCTTCCCTCCTCTACTCCTTCTTTTCCTCCCCTCCCTCTTCTCTTCTTTTCATTTTTTTACTTCTTAATTCATACCTTATCAATTTTCCCAGGTCCAGAAACAAGTTATCTTTTTATCACACTTGTTCTAACTGTTCTTTTTTAAAAATGAGATGAAGTTGTAATTCCTCTGCTTATGCAGATTTTTAAAAGCATTTGCAACTGAGGGCCATGATTATTTTGTTTTGCCCACATGATCTTTTCCAAAAGCTTAATTGATTTGTCATCTTAAAAAATTGAGAAATTTCACACAATAACTTTAATTTCCAGATTCCTGGAAAAAGGAGGGTGGTAATTTGGCAGTGCTTAGCAGTATTCTTCTAAAATGCACAGGTAAATGCACATGGCTAGACAGGACCTGTGATCCCCAGGGTGCCACAGTTCCATCAGGTTTATTCCTCTTGTGTATCCACAGAGGTTCATTTGCTGGTTCTGCTCTAATTCATCTAAAAAATTAAACTAATCATCTACTTTCCACATTGTATATGACTACACATCTAGTTATAAATTCACAGTTTAGAATGCACTCTTCTAATTACTTAATATGTGGAAATACATTCTCCATCATTAGACCACGAGCCTTGTCAGGAAATCAACAGTATTTTAGATATTGTTTACTATTTATATTGATGCAATATGGCAAATACTGAGTGGGCGTTCAGTGAATGCTTGTGACACAGAGAAAGAAAGCAAGGAAGGGAAGGAGGAAAGGAAGAAAACATTTTGAATAATCAAAATTCATCTTCCATTTTTCTATCTCCAAAAGTAACAGTCATGTATATGTCCTTCATTAAATATTTTTGTTAAACTGGCTAAATATAAACAAATATGGGCCTTAGAATTTTATATCAGCCAGCTAACTATGGGGAACCTCACATGAGGTCCCATAGATATGTGTCTAGTTAATTTTAGAAAAAATTAATTATAATGATTGATCACATTTTTTGTTTAATACCTTTTTCCAATAATGTTGTTCAAGATCATACTTCTGCCTTAACTATTTCCAAACCATAAAGTTAGAAATTTTATGCCCACTGTAATAATTAAGGCAAAGAATTGTTTCTGTGGTGAAAAAAATTTTTTCATGTCCTGGATTATCTTTAATATGTGATGGCTCAAACATTATCTCTCCACTGTATTCCATTCCTCAACATTTAAATTAGAGGGAAAAGGTAGTAGATTTGGAGTCAGCAGCCCTTAGATTCAATTCCTAGATTTGTCATTTACTAGCAGTCATATAGCTGACAGTCACTTAATCTTGACATGCCTTAATCTTTTTATCAGTAAAATGGAGTCAAAAATACTTTCCTCAATAACATTACAGTATTATAAAATTCAACTGAAAATTCTATGTAAAAAATGTAAACATTTTGTTAAGATATCTATGTGTATTCTTAATAAGAAATGCAAAAATTGATAACAAATTCTTACTTTTATTATAAAACATACAATTTGATATTTTCTGTTTATCATGCAACCTGATAAAGACAAGTGGTTTAAACAGTCAATTAATCAGAATGACCATCTTAAATAAATCAGCAAACAAGTGCTGGCAAAGTTGTGGAGAAAAGAGAACCCTAGTATACTGTTCATGGGAATGCAGACTGGTGCAGCCACTGTGGAAAACAGTAAGGAATTCCCTCAAAGAATGAAAAATGGAACTGCCTTTTCACCCAGCAATTCCACTGCTAGGATTATACCCTAAGAATCTTGAAACACCAATTCATAAGAACCTATGCACCCAAATATTCACAGCAGCACTATTTACAATAGTGAAGTGCTGGAAACAACCTAAGTGTCCATCTGTAAATGAGTGGATCAAAAAACCTGTGGTACATTTACACAGTGGAATACTACACATCAGAACAAATAGGAGCTCCTATTCTTCATAACAGCATGGATGGAACTGGAAAGTATTTTGCAAAGTGAAATAAGCCAGGTAGGGAAGATAAATACCATATGATCTCACCTATAAGTGGTACTTAATAAACAAGACAAACAAGTGAGCAAAATAGAAACAGACACATGAATAAAGAACAAACTGACAGTAACCAGAGGGTTAAGGGGAGGGGATAATGAGGGGAAAAGGGGAAGGGCCAAGCAAAGGCCTTGCATAAAGGACTCAAGGACAAAGACAATGTGGGGTAGGATTCAATGTGAACGATGGGGGTGGGGTTGGCAGAGGAGAGTAATGGGGGAAGATGGACAACTGTAACTGAACGATAAAAAAATCTGAAAAAAATCAGTGGCCAATTTGAATGAATTGACCAATTAAGTCTGTAGTACAGCCAAAAAGTTGATCAATTCATGCTAGCAGAGAAATGCAAATTATCAAAAATAATGCGTGAGGATTACCTAGATTAATTTATTCATGATTTTTAATCTGAGATTTCTAATAATAAAATCACTGAGTCCCCGATAAAGTGCAAAATTTCTTTCACTTTTATTTATTTCTTTCACTTTTAAAGTGCAAATTTTCTTTCACTTTTCACTTTTATTTAAAAGTGAAAAATTTCTTTCTCTCTGTGTAACTTTGTGTAAAATAAACAATTGTGTAATTATTTAGGTAAATACAATAAATAAAATTTATATTTCAATAAATAAAACATCTATATTTAATAAATAAATAAAATCAATTTTATTGTATTTTATTTATTGTGTAAATAAATATTTATACAAATAAAATTACAGAGAAATTATACAGGGGAACACAAAAATTGTAACCATACAATAATGACCTTGTCTAATAATCTCTGTAATTATTTATTTTACTTTTTTCTAATATACTGTAGAAATTTCAGTTCATCTCTCTTAAGCAAGATCAAATGACCAACTGTATGAAGTTCTTTTGTAATTCTCTGTAAACACTATTTACTGTATTCTATTCATTGTTATAGCCTTCTGTACATTACATTTTAATTACCCTATTTTGTTGTGTATAATACACACATGTTCACACAAATTTTTGAGGGAAAAATAAGGACATGCATTATACATGGGTAGTACTAATTTCATATCTATATAAATGTTTTTAATTCTTTTTTTTAAGTTTATGCATTAAAAGTGTAATCCTAGAAAGCAAAAACAATATTCATATACAAAATAATACCCTGGGATACCATAATCAATTTTGTTTCTAAATATAAATAAATAAATAACTGAATTAAAAAAATAAAACAAAAGATTTTTTCCTGAAAATATGGGTCAACAACGTGGGTGTGCAGTATACATGGGAGCACATTATACATGCAGAATATGGTGTCTGTTTATATGACTACCTCTAATAAAATTGTGAAGGCTGTGAACACAAAGATTTGGCAGTATTCATGTTGGAACACACACACACAAAAATCTAGTTGAGCACCTGTCTGTACTTTGCAAGTGTTCTATAAATATTTTTTAAGTATTTCATTTGTTTATTTTCAGGGAGGAGAAGAGAGGAAGAGAAAGAAACATCTATGTGTGAAGGAAACATCAACTGGTTGCCTCTTGCTTGCTGCCAACTAGAGACCTGGCCCACAACCCAGGCATATGCCCTGATAGGGAATTGAACCAATGACCTTCTGGTTTGCAGGCCAGTGCCCAATCCACTGAGCCACACCAGCCAGGGCTGTTCTGTAAACTTTTTTTTAAAAAAGAGGAATGAAAGAGTTATTCTACTACTAATCAACATATAAAATAAACTTTTAAACAATAAGAGGAAAAACCGTGTCAAGAAGGATAATGAGCCCTGGCTGGTGTAGCTCAGTGGATTGAGCATGGGCTGCAAACCAGGCATTGCAGGTTCAATTCCCAGTCAGGGCACATGCCTAGGTTGCAGGCCATGTCCCCCAGCAACCACACATTGATCTCTCTCTCTCTCTCTCTCTCTCTCTTTCCCCCTCCCTCCCTTCCCTCTCTAAAAATAAATAAATAAAATCTTAAAAAAAAAGAAGAAGGATAATGACTTCAAACTTTAATTGAGGTCTCTTCCCTCCTCCCCATTTGCTGTTCTCTTGGAGCATCTTTTGACTGACTCTTCCTTTTTTCTTAGAGGTAGACTTTTTTTGTATGAACTTTCCTTTCAGGTAGGTAGACATACTTTTGAATTCAGCAAGGTTGCAGGACACAAAATTAATATCCAGAAATCAGCTGTATTTTTATATGCCAATAATGAACTAATAGAAATGGAAATTAAGAAAACCATCCCATTCACAATTGTTACAAAAAGTACAAAATACTTAGGAATAAACTTAACCAAGGATATAAAAGACCTATACTTGGGAAATTATAAGACACTGCAGAAAAAAATTGAAAAAGATACAAATAAGTGGAAGCATAAACCATGTTCATGGATAGGAAAGATTAATATCATTCAAAAGTGCATACCACCCAAAGCAATCTATAGATTCAACACAATTCCGATCAAGATTCCAATGGCACATTTCACAGAACTAGAACAAATATTTCAAAAATGTATGTGGAACCACAAAAGGCCTTACACAGTAACAGCAATCCTGAGAAAGAAGAACAAAATTGGAGGAACATATTACCTAATACCAAACTATACTATAAGGCCATAATAATCAAAAACAGCGTGATACTGGCATGAAAACAGACACATAGATCAATGGAACAGAATAGAGAGCCCAGAAGTAAACCTATACCTTTATGGTCAATTAATATTTGACAGAGGAAGCAAGTACATACAATAGGCTAAAGTTAGTCTCTTCAATAAATGGTGTTAGGAAAATTAGACAGATATGTTCAGAAACATGAAACTAGACCACCTTCTCATATTACACACAAGAATAAATTCAAAATGGATCAAAAACTTAAGTGTTTGATCCAAAAAACATAAAAATCTTAGAAGAAAACATAGGCAACAAAAATTCGGACATTGCTCATAGCAATATTTTATCAAATATATTTCCTTAGGCAAGGGAAACAAAAGAAAAAATAAACACTTGGTACCACATCAAACAAAAAAAGTTTTGCACAGCAAAGGAAATCATCAGCAAAATAAAAAGGTAACCCATAGACTAGGACAACATATTTGCAGATACATCTGATAAGGAGTTAATATCCAAAATTTATTAAAAACTTACAAAACTCAGCACCAAATAAACAAAGAACCCAATTAAAAATGGGCAAGAGTTCTGAATAGACACTTATCCAAAGAGGTCATACAGTTGGCCTGTAGACATATGAAAAGATGCTCAATGTAACTAATCATCAGAGAAATGAAAATTAAAACCATAACGAGATATCATCTCACCCCTGTCAGAATGACTATCAGCAATAAATCAACAAACAAGTGCTAGGAAAGATATGGAGAAAAGGGAACCCTTTTGCCTTGCTGGTAGGAACACAAATTGGTGTAGCTACTGTGGAAAGCAGTATGGAGATACCTCCAAAAATTAAAAATGGATCTACCTTTTGTTCCAGCTATCCCACTTCTAGGAATATAACCAAAGGAACTCAAAACACTAATTTGAAAGAACATAAGCACCCCTATGCTCATTGCAGCATTATTTACAATCAGCAAGATATGGAAGCATCCCCGGTATCCATTGGTAGATGGATGGATAAAACAACTATGAAACATTCACATAATGGAATACTTTTCAACCATAAAAAAGAAGAAATTTCACCCTTTGCAACAGTGTGGATGGACCTGGAGAACATTATGGTAAGTGAAGTAAGTCAGTCAGTCAAAGACAATTACCATATGATTTCACTCATACGTGGAATCCAATGAACAAACTGAACTAACAAAGTGGGAACCGACTTATAGATGGAGAGCTGGATAACAGTGGGTGGGGGAGGTTAAGGGGTGGAGGGCTTGAGGAAAAAGGACTCATGGACAACAATACTGTGGTGATTGAGGGGGTGAGGTATAAGGGAATTAATGGTAATGGCAAAAAATACAATAAAGGTTGAATTTAAAAATGAAATAACAGATTGAAAAAAAGAATTACCTTGAAAGCCATTGCTTTTGATTGTAGTTACTAAAGAAAAATCTTTTCTTTAATATACTAATGATAAAATGGAAGGTGATATGACTGAGGGCATGGATTATAAAACATAAACTGCATAAAAGTGCAGAGTATGTGACAACTAAAAAAAATTATTTTCCTTTCCAAAGAGAAAGAAGATTTTGACCAATCTGAAAAAAGCAAAGTATTGTAAGGAATATGACTATAATTTAGACTCTTGTGAGTACTTGAAAAGGAATCATCACATCAGCACAGGAGAGAGTTTTAAAAAAATCAAGTTTAGAGGAGTATTACAACTAAGTCTAAAGCACAGGTGGCAAACACAAGGCCTGCAAGCAGAATCTGGCCCTCCACCTTGTTTTACCAGGCCTTCACCTTGTTTCTAGTCAGCAGCAGTGCTGAGCTCCTTGCCCCTAGTTAAGGAGTAAGTAACATTTACACAGTCCTAAAATTACATTTGGCCCTTTGAAGGCAACAACGAGGCTGATGTGGCCCCCAGAGAAAATGAGTTTGAAACCCTTGATCTAAAGACATGACTACATTTTCAAATGGAATTCAAAAGTACTGGCAAACTAGAAAAGGATAAGAGCTGGATTTGGATAATGTTGCAAGTGCAGACTTACAGAGCAGGGGCTGCAGAAGGCCTGAGAGTGTCGTTGATAATTCTCAGCACATAATGATAACTGGGATCCAGAGGAACCAATCATCATGAAGCCAAAGCCAGAGTGGCCAGAAAAAGTTATTCAAAGCAATGGCCATTTGTTCAATGCAGGTGATGGGTAAACTTCTAGAAATTAAACTATTCATAGAGAGAAGAGAGGAAGAAGATAAGAGAAAATATTGGATAAAGTTTAAAATATAAATATTGAACCTAATGGTAGCAGTGATTGACCACAAAATTTTAAATGACTTCTTTTACTCCTACTTATAGTTAGGAGTAAAGTAGGGTCTTTTAGAATGATATTAATAGATATTTGGTAGGCAAAAAATGGGTTTTGTTAACTTGAATAATCCATTGTACATTATTTTTGTACTATTTGATTAATAGTTGGTGTTTTGTCATTATTCATGATTACAAAGTTATAACATTATAATAATGACAATATGGTATGCTTTCATTTTAAATATTTTATGGAAAACAAAGTCTGGGCTTTTGTTTAGAAAAAATTGATCTTTTCCTTCCTTTGTATTTGGTTTATTCAAAGCTTTTGTGGGGGGGGGGGCTCTGACCTCAGGGTCCCCCCAGCCACCACGGATGAGAATAAGTCTACCAAGACATGATCTGCTTGGGGAGGAAAGGTGGCCTATCTCTCAAAAGAGAAGAGCCAAGAGCCTTTTCCTCAGTGGGCTTTTACTAGGCTCATTTTGCACAGGAATACAGGTAAAGCTCATTAATCATTATCAGGCAGTAAGGATCAAACAATAGATAACATACAAAGAACTCTGAGGACCTATTTTGAGTCAGGGTCAGATAGATAAAAAGCCACAAAACGTGGAGGAACAAACTCATTTCTTGCTTGGACCCTTATTATTTAATTTAGAACATTCTAAACAAAGCAGGTTTCACAGGATTTTACATATTCTTTCTTAAGCCTGATCACCTGGGGAACGCACCATTTCCAGCACAGGGCAGCACCCACCACCGGCATTGTTTCAGGCTTAAGTCAGGCAGGGGAAGTAAGGCAACCAAGAGATTAGGAGACTTCTTGGAGACAGACTGAGGATTCAGGTTATGTCAAAGTTGAGGGGGGAGGGGCCATCACCCCTCTTGCTATAGCGCCCCAAATCCTTCCCTGGGGCCTTTTCATGATCATTCCTGTCTTAGGTCGTTCCGCCTTGGGAAATCTGACCCATCATTGGCTAACCAACCAGGCCCTGGGGGCCATTCAGGGTGAACAAAAAGGAGCAGAAGCAGGGCTCCCGCCAGGGAGATAGGCTTTGTCTCCTTAGTGGCTGATGGAAGGTCATTCACTCAGCCTGAGCCATGGTGGGGGTTACAGCTTCTGAAACCAGGCAGGGTGATTCCCAACAAACTTTAAAAATAACCTAGGTCTAAGTTTAGACTCAATTGCTTACAAATTTGTACCTTGAGCAAGTTGCTTAACAGGTCTGAACTACTGTGCTTCTATTGTTCATGTGATGGAATAAATATAATTGTTCTAGTTTTTCAAAAGAATCATTGGATGGTTCCAAAGCATTAATACATGGAAAAGTGTACTGACAGCAAAAGAGCTCTGCAATGCAATTTATTGTTTTATTAATATGTTATAAAATATTTCTAAATATTATCCAATGTATTATTTCATTGTTCATTACAAGGTACTTCCTATTTATTCACGAAATAAAATAACCTGACTATATAAATTGGCATGTTCCCATATAACACCTAATTTCATCTTCATGATTAATAAGTTAATTCACATTGT
>PVIA01005320.1:0-117899 GCA_004024845.1 Tonatia bakeri
GGGTAAGAATAGTATGGGAAATGTAGAAGCTAAAGAACTTATAAGTATGACACATGGACATGAACTAAAGGGGGGGAATGTGGGTGGGAGAGGGTGTGCAGGGTGGAGGGGAGTGAAGGGGGAAAATGGGACAACTGTAATAGCATAATCAATAAAATATATTTTAAAAAAGAAGAAAAAATAAAAAAATGTTAACAATAAAATGGCTATAAATACATATCAACAATTGAAACTAAAACAAAACAAATGAACAAGCAGAATAAAAACAGACTAATAGAGAACATTTTGATGGTTGCCAGATGGGAGGATGTTTGAGGGGTTGGGTGAAAAAGGTGAAGGGATTAAGAAGCACAAATTGGCCCTGGCTGCTGTGACTCAGTAGACTGAGCACCAGACTGCGAATCAAAGGGTCGCCAGTTCAATTCTCAGTCAGGGCACAAGCCTGGGTTGCGGGCCAGGTCCCCAGTAGTGGGTGTGCCAGAGACAACAACACATAGATAGTTCTCTCCCTATCTTTCTACATCCCTTCCCCTCTCTCTAAAAATAAATAAAATGTTTTTTTAAAAAATACAAATTGGTTGTTACAGAATACTCATGGGGATGTAAAGTACAGCATAGGGGATACAGTCAATAATAGTTTAATAACTATGTATGGCCCTGACTGCTGTGGCTCAGTTGGTTGGGCATTGTCCCACAAAGCAAAGGGTCACCAGTTCCATTTCCAGTCAGAGGCACAAGCCTGGGTTGTGGGCTTGTCCCTGGTTGCAGCACATGTGAGAGGTAACCAGTCGATGTTTCTCTCACACATGGATGTTTCTCTCCCTCCCTTTCTCTCTCTGAAAATAAATAATAAAATCTTTTTTAAAAAATTTAAAAAATAACTGTGGTGTCAGATGGGTGCAAGATTTATCAGGATGATCCCTTAGTAAGTTATGTAACATGTAATCACTGGGGTGTACACCTGAAACTAATAAAATAATGTATGTCAACTATAACTGAAAGTGAAAAGTGATTTTTAAAAAGTTTTAAAAATAGAATAATTTTTTCTTATTTCTTCTAAGGAAATCAATCTTTTAAGATCTGGTGTGTTTTCTAGGGTAAGTGCTGATAAATTATTTTCTTAGAAAATTATTTATTCCTTCCATATTTTAACTTGTACTTGCAAAAGTTATGCAAACTAGTCTCTTGTGCTTTAAAAGGTATTGTTTTGTGATTTCCCCCTTTGCTTCCTGTAGAGGTGTTCTCCGTTCTCTCTTGGATCAGGTTAGGCGTCTGTCATTGTCAGAATCCAGAGTACAGTTTACTAGTGAGATTTTAACTTCAATTTGGCTTGGCAAATATATTATGCAAATACTACAAACCAGGTACTCTGGCAAAT
Organism: Tonatia bakeri; assembly: GCA_004024845.1. Lineage (NCBI taxonomy): Eukaryota > Metazoa > Chordata > Mammalia > Chiroptera > Phyllostomidae > Tonatia > Tonatia bakeri. Next base: position 1,379 of record PVIA01005320.1, read on the forward strand.
TCTGAGACATCACTTTGATTTTTGTCATTGGAATGAAATAATTAACTAAACATGTAATCAATGGTACCAAAAATGAGTTCCCTTCCTTAAAATACTTGAGTATCCTGAGCACCAGAAACCTATAACACCCTCAATGCCCATCCATTAAATTGGCACTCTAGATTACAAATTAGTCCCTATACCTAATCAGTTCTTCCCAGGTAACATCAGTGAGTTTGATTTTGCAAATGAAATCAGAACCCCCCAAGATGCAAAAAACCCAGCAGGCAAATGTGAAAGCATCTGCCTGACGATTTCTTTACCACAGATTCACATTTCAAGAAAATCTCAGCACTCACCGGTCAGTAGTGAAAATGTACCCCACAAGGTCCTTACAGCTTACCAGCAGGACACAAAAGACTACAGCGAAGAGTTCTGGAGAGAAGAAGGCAGAGGAACAGCGCAGTGAGAAGGGAGGTCTGCAGGGAACGGGGAGCCCGGGTTTCAAATGCATGGACTGCTCGGATGAGCCGCTGACTAAAGAGCTGAAGTACCTGTGACTAGCACGGAAACGACTGAGGACCTCTTGGCCTGCTTGATGTTTCCAGCACCCAGCGCGTTCCCAATGCGGACACTGGCAGCCACGCTGAAGCCAGTGGGTATCTAAAGGAAAAGGAAAACAATGCTCACGTTATGAGAGCAGGGAGCAAGGAAGCAATCCTGTCTCTCAGCTCTGTCCTGAGCCGCACCATACACCTTCCCCAGGGAAGAGGGACTAGGTGAATTGTGCTTCATACCTCACTGGTAAAACCTGGCCCTGCAAGTAGTAAGGAAACTAATTTGCAATATTCCTTTGTCTAGCTGGGAGTCCCCAGGCTAACATGGAACCTGGAACCCTGGGCTGGGATCCTTGTCGCAAACCCAGTGTTTCTACAGAGCTTCCAACCTGGGCCTTGGGAGACCCTGCACAGCTGATTCGCCCTCTGGGTGTGGAAAGATGGGCTTCCAGGAGCCCACGATAGATCTGTTCCAAAAGACCATCACAGGAGCAAGTTAATATGGTGACACCACTCCCACAAATATTGGATAAAAAGAACTTAAGAAAACTGCCCCTGCTGGTGTGGCTCAGTTGGTTGGGTGTCATCCTGCAAACCAAAAGGTCACAGGTTTGATTCCTAGTTAGTGCTGCAGGTTCAGTCCCCAGTCGGGGCCCATGCCTGGGTTGCCAGCCAGGTCCTCGATGGAAGTCATGCAGGAGGGAACCATGCATTGATATTTCTCTCCCTCTCTTCCTCCCTTTCTTCCCCTCTGTCTAAAAATAAATAAATTTTTTTAATTAAAAAAAAAAAACACAGAAAGGTGCATACCAGCCATTAGCAGCGCTACCCTTTTGGTGAGGGCAGAGGTGGTGGTAAAGGAGATGCCGGTGAGCGGTATGGCACTGTGGTTCGCAGTGGGAATTCTGAAGCCAGACTGTCTGGGTTAAATCCTAGTTCAGCCACCTGTCAGCTGTGTGACCCTGACCGGGTACTTACCCTCACTACACCTTAGTTCTTATCTGCGAAAGGGACCTCGTAATAATAGTATATGCATATTAGGATTATTGTTGGAATTAAATGAGTCCATACATGCTAACTACTTAGAATAATGCCTCACACATACTAGTTTAGTAAAGATTATCCAGTACTATTATCTAAAAATTACTTGAGAAATTAGTATTAAGAAAAAAAGAGTCATCACGTATTTAAACATAAGTTTCGCCTTAGGATCGGGATTGCTAAAGGTTAGGGCTATAGAAAATCTGAGTCTCCCAAGAAAGTATTTATTAATCACAATAAAAAAGAGTAACTGATGGTGGAGAAACCTGGTGGGCAGTGCTTTAACCAAGCAATCAATTAATATCACTAATAATGGGACAAATCTGTGAATGGCAAAATGGCACCAGATGTTAGACCTTGGTTCAGAAACCTTAGTTCTTGAGTTCAGCTGGGAAAGAGTTTAGAGCCAAGGAACTCAACTGTAAGAGGAAGTTTATTTAGAAAGTCTCAGAGGTAGAATTAAGTGAGTTGTGGAAGAAGTGAGCCAGCTGGACTGCATGGGCTCAGGAAACAATTTACAGAGGACAAACAAACAAGCAAACAAAAAAAGCAGGGGAAGGTCCTTGGAGCTTAGGAGAAAGACAAAAAGTAGTGTACCCAGGGGAAGAAGAGTGGGGAAATTTGCAGGCATGCTCCAGTGGGGGGAGGGGGGGTAGTGCGGAGGTGTGGGCATGCCAGAGAGAGGAGAGAACATGAGCTGAGTCCTTTGTTTTGAGGGTTTTTATCTAGAGGTCCCAGCAGAAGATGTTTATATAATATCCATCAGCTCTCCAGGTGTGTCCTTTCAGAGTCACACTCTCTGCTCATTGGTCAGTGCCAGGGAAGAGGGTCATTAGGCATCACAGATGTTCCTGATATCAGCCATGGCATCAACAGACCTGGGTTTGCTGTTTTTCTGGGCCTGGAGCTGGATCACAACTGAGGCCTAAATGGTAACTCTACGGCTTAATGCTTAAGGGAGTGGTCACGCAAGGACTTGTACGGCAGTTGTATGAGACTATTCTATCTCACCTGTGAGGAAAGAGATAGGATAGGAAATCCTGAGACACTGCAGCTGTCATCAGTGAGCATCCTGGCTTCTGAGAATCACCTGGTGACATCTAATAATAATTAGCACTGTGGTTTCCTCCCCAAGCAGGCAATCAAGGAGGATGTAAAAAACTTTTAAAGCCTGTAACTGTTCAATAAAAAAGGGCTATTCCCTAGCCAGAGATGGCCTGTTCCCATGTCTTGGGAAATGTACTGTCCTTAATAAATTTCCTACTTGCTTTGCTTTACAATCTGTGTGGTCAATCCAATTCTTTGTTCTTGACCACCAAGAGCCCGGACCCCATCTCCATCTGCAGCAATCTAGCAAACCAGCCAGGAGAACTTTTGTGGAAATGCCAGAGCGGTGAGGCAACCCCTTCCACCCTCCCCAGTGGTTGGAGGAGACTTCCATTCTCTCTGTCTCCTTTATGCCTTGAGTGACCCCGGCACCTTGAAGAGAGTTTGCCACTTTCCTACGGGCACAGGTCTGGCAGTTAAGAGCCAAAATGGGACCCGCCACTTAAAAGACTCCCATGTGAGGATTACCTGGTTGTGGATCAGGGTTAGAGACTAGCTTCCTGCCAGGCTCAAGACAACATCTACGCACTGAGGCACACTGTAAAACAACACCATCCCTCCCCACGGCTTTCCATTCAGGACTATTATAACTCTCGGGAAGTGCTGCCAGGTGCACCTCCCTCCTTCACTCAGCCAACCACGTTCCTCCTAAGACTTGCTTCACACATTTAATTTTGGTCTCTATTTGCGCCTCTTCCCTATCTGTCTCTTCTGCAACCAAAGTGATTGCCTTTACTGAACATAGGTCAAGGTTGGTGACCATTTCAAAATTCTTTTGGAGGCCTTCCCAACCCATGTGAGGCTTGTAAAAGAGATAAACTAGAATGCTCCTGCCCCCTCTTCAGAGGAATCAATTATGAGAAGCAGAGGAGCAGAGGAAACTAGTTCAAATTAGTCAATTATGAGAAGCAGAGGAAAGTTAATCAATTATAAGGTAGAGGAAATTAGTTAAGAGTTAATCAGTTATGAGGAGCAGAGGAAACTACCATATTTTGCCATGTACAATGCACATTTTTTTGCCCAAATTTTTAAGGGAAAAATAAGGATGCGCTTTATACACGGGTAAAACTGGTTCTCATTATACATGAGAACTAGTGCTAAAACCTGGGTGCACACTATACTTGGCAAAATACAGTAGTTTGAGTTCATCAGTGACCTCTCTGGTACTTTAACAGCAGTTTTCCTTTTGGTCTTGGGAAGTGTTTCAATGACTGGCACAGTCCCCTCCCTACACCTTAGACTCTACAAGGCAAGCCATGACCATCTTGGCCGAGGCCTGCGAATCAGATACAAAGAAGGAGGTACAAAAAATTAGTTCATAACAACTCTAGTTTTTTTCCTGCTGGCTGGCACATTCAAACTCTCTTGGTTTCACCAGAGACATCTGGAGGCTTAGAATGGTAGGATAATAGGGGACACCCTATAACCCACTAGGGAACTCTAGGCAAAGGAAGAGGGATGCCTCTAGGGAGCCAGCAAGTGCTACTCTCTTCTTCTTTTCCCCAGTTATTCCATGGACAAGATGGATAATACACCCTCTATTCCCTCAGGATCCTGTTTGGGATGCATTCTTAGAAACTGGGGAAAATTTGGCCCTGAAAATCTCAACAAAGAGAGGCTAATCTTTTGCAATATGGCTTGGTCTCAGTATAAACTAGGAGATGGGGAAATTTGGCCTGAAAATGGGAGCAGCAATTACAACATCATATTCCAGTTAGACCTGTTTTGTAGGAGGTTAGGCAAATGGCCAGATGTTCCCAGTGTTCAAGCCTTTATGGCACTGTATTGCAATCCAGCCCTCTGTTCTGGACCAAGAGAAGCAGCCCCTTGAGGGATTCACAATGACATTCTAGATGACCCCCTCTAAGTTCCCCACCTGTGTCTCAGGGGGAACCAAGTAGGCCCCAGAGTCCTGAATCTCTGCTCCCACCTCAGAGAAATTAACTTCTCCCCCACCTACTCTCAGAAACCTAGTCCCCCAAGACATGCTCTAGTGGAGCTTCCTATCTCCCCACTGCTCCTGCCCTCCTACCCCAGAGGGAAGTAACAGGCATAGAAGGCCCTGTTTGAGTACATGTACCTTTTCAATAACTGGCCTACAGGAGCACAAAGATAAGACTATGGAACTTCTCCAAAGATCCCTCACACTTCACTAGTAACTTCCAAACTTTAATCCTTGCTTTTGATGTGTCCTGGAAAGACCTTTATATAATCCTGATCACCTGTTGCCCTCCAGAAGAAAAGCAACGAATCTAGGAAGAGGTCCGAAACATAGAGTCTAATTAGGAAAAGAAAGAACAGAGCCAGTGTGAGAAAAAGCAGAGGCAGAAAAGCAGGCCAAACTCATAGCATCAGCCATTAGCAGCACTATTGGCAGTGTCCAGCCACCGCAAGGTGACCCAGGAAAGCCACAGAAACACCAAGGGCAAAAAGATCGAACATACTTTAAGTGTAAACATCCTGGACCCTGGGTAAGGGATTGCACTGGGCCACCCCCAGTGTCATGCCCCATGGGCAAAGGCACAAACCCTGTTTCCTGGCCTTGGCAGGTAGACTACCCCCATTGTCCATTACCAGAGTGGAAAGGGGTCATCACCTAAGGCTATGGCAGCCCTTGAGGATGGAGGGTGCCTGGAAACAGGTTTACCCATGCTATACCAGCACTTTAATCTCTTCAGAGGAACCCCAGGTAACCCTTGATGTGACAAGTAAGAAAATTTATTTTCTTGTTGATACTGGGGCCACTTGCTCTGTTCTCAGTTCTTACACTAGACCTCTCTCCTCTAATTCAATTAATATTATGGGCATTGAAGAAAAATCTTGAACTTATTTTTACACACCCCCTGTTACCTGTCAATTTGAAAGCCTGATTATTCCACAATGTCCTATACTATTGCTACAAAGACCTCAAATTCCTGTTCAAGAAGAAGAAATCTTAAAGATAAGTCAATATGAAACCTCTTTTTGCTAACAATCTGCATTCTTGCTAGTCCTTCTTGGGCCAATAACTCTCTGTTACAAATTACCCAGGATTTTCTCTGGGGCAATACTTGTAACAACCGCTAGGCTTGCCATCATCAACCACAATACAGTGAGTGAGGAATATCCCTAGCAGTACTTTGGGCCAAACGAACTAATCCTAATCTTCCTGAGCACATAGTCTGAGCCTCAAAGTACTCTTGCCAGCCCAGGAACACAAGTGGACTTTTAAGTATGTTACTTGTTGGTCCAGGAGGGTGGGGTTTGTGCTCTAGTCAATACTTCTTGAAATGAATGCTGATAAACTATTACAGCAAGCAACATGGCTAAAAAGATTGTATCCCAGTAACCCTGAAACTATGTGGGGTACCATTAAAGGATACATTCCCTCAGTAACTTGGTTTATTATAATAATTCTAATCTCTGGCCCTTTCATCTTAATTTTTATCTTTGGTACTCAAACAATTTCACATCAGGATGATGAAGCTCCAGGGTTTTCGACCAATCCCTAAGGAATGCAATGATAATATCTTACAACACATAGAGCCCACACTGATCTCAGGAATTTCTCTCCAACCTCTAGATAAGTTAAGGTTTCATGATTTTCAGCAGGCAGGGTCCACTGTACTATTCCAGCAGGAAGTATAAACAGAAGACTGACCATCCACCCTCAGCAACCCCACGTCTCTCAGGGGGAAGATGAGGCAAGAGATAGAATAGGAAACCCTGAAACACTGCAGCTATCATCAGTCAGCATCCTCGCTCCTGAGAATCGCCTTCTGACACCTGATAATTAGCACTGTGGTTTCCTCCCCAACTGGGCAATCAAAGAGGATTGTGGGAAATCACATGCATAGAAGCTTAAGTAAAAACCCTATAAGTCTGTAGTCATTTAATAGAAGAGGGCCATTCCCTGCCCAGAGATGGCCTGCTCCCATGTCTTGGGAAGTGTACTTTCCTTAATAAATTTCCCACTGGCTTTACTTTACAATATGTGTGTGGTCAATCCAATTCTTTGTTTGCAAGCACCAAGAACCTGGACCCATCTCCATCTGCAGTACTTTTTCCTCCTCTAAGGGAATCTACCACATGACCAGTGACAATCCTGGGAAGAAAAGGCTATGGTACAGTCTATACCACATGACCAGCAATATGAAAAGTCAGGGGGTATAAAGTGCATGACCAGCGATACGTAGGGGACATGTGGACAGAAAGGAGCCAAGCTCAGGGGAGCCCTGCAAGGCAGCCTTACAAACTCAGACACCTAAAGTAACCAAAAAGGGTGGTCTAAAATGAAAACTTACTAAGTAAAACCAGTTCATGGCGGGTAGCCATGGCTAGGCCAGTATTATTTCCTAACGAAGGTCAATCTTTACCCTAACTGAGCCTGTCTGTTGTCTTTTTGCATCTGTGACAACACACCTTTGAAATGTCAAAGTAACTTCCCTTTTTCTAAACCCCTTGGGTACAAGCTGAGACCACAAATCCCCTCCTTGTTATCAATTCAATTGTTGACTGTTAACTATCCTGTACCCACCTATGTAAAAGAAGTGTGTGTCTATCATTTTACCTTTTAGCCAATCCCAGGTGTTTCCCCACTTTGCTTTCTCCTGTATCACTAATCTATCACCAGTAGATTTCACGTAACTCCCTTATGTCTCTCCCTTTGGAATGTATAAAGTAAGGTGTTAAGCTGCCATTCTCTGGAGCATTTCTCAATTTGTTGAGATTTTGCTTCCCAGCAATTATGGTCAGTTTGGCTTAAATAAACTCACCAAACCTGCTCTACGATTGGGATATTTGTTATGTTGGCAGAGGAAAGGTCCTACCCTACAATTTAGACACTTGGGTCTTTCCGCCCTGGTGAGTTCTCATACCTGGCTTATTGCTCCTACCCTGCTCATGCCTGTCTAACCACCTATTATATAAAATCCACATCAGTTGTAGAGCTGGAATGTGCTCATTCATGAGGATGTATCAACAACCACAAATTGAGAGAAAGCCTGTATATAATAGCTTCTATTCTTCTAAAGATCAAGGTAAAAAAAAAAAGACAAAGAGAGGCCCAGGGTCTGTTCTAGATTAAAGAACACTAAAGAGGTAACACCTTAGACACACTAAAGAGGCCAGGGGAATAAAGTTATAAAGGAAATTATCAGAACAATGGATGGACTTGGAATACAAACTGTGAGAGAGAGACAGAAGGCAAGCATATGTGGTGAAATGTAAATAATGGGTTAATATGAGTAAAGGATAAAAATCTTTTGATTATGGAGAAACATAAATGTAAATTTTTATAAGCTTATTAGAAATCATATAATATATAGTATGCAAAAGACTTAAAACTTAAAAACTGAATTTGTCTTAATGAAATAATCAAGCAAGTTTACAAAGGTATTTCTCCTAAGATGTTCACGGAAGTGTTATTAATGACATTGAAACAGCCCTGACTGGTGTGGCTCAGTGCGTTAGGCATCACCCTGCAAACTGAAAGGTCTTCAATTTGATTCCAAGTCAGGGCACATGCCTGGGTTGTGGGCCAGGTCCCTGGTTGTAGGGCATGCAAAAGGCAGCCGATCAATATTTCTCTCCCCTTTCTCCCTCCCTTCCCCTCTCAAGAAAATGATTCTTGAAAAAATAACCCCCAAAATTCATATCTATGTACTTTAAAATATAACAAGTCTGGGGGCCAGGGGTCCGAATGTTAGCACAGCAAACAGGGCCAGAGCACACGCTCTGGCCTCAGACCCTCTCCCCAGCCCATGCTCCCTTTCTATCCCACCTTTCTCTCTGGTTCTGAATAGTACTTGCTAGCTAGAGAAGAAACCCTTCAGAACTTCCAGTTGACAATTTCGATAAAACAAAGTAAAGAAGAAAGCCTCTGACAACCGGGTTTTTCTCTAGCACATCAACGTCTCCTCAGTTGCAAGGCTGAGTGGATACCCCACGGCGTGGGTAGACCACAGCTTCTTTAGCCATTCAGTCGTGGACAGATGCTTGGGCTGTTTCCACCTTTGGGGGGATCATAAATGATGCCGCTATGAACATGGGTGTGCACACCTGCTCCTGTCCCTGTTTTTGAGGTTTTTGGGTCCAACCCAGGAACAGTCACACCAAGTTTTAAGAGGCATCATACGGAGGCAGGAGCAGAGCATGGTGAGACACAGGGGCTCAGCCCTACTACCAGAAACCCAGCACCATCCCCCTTTTTGCCGCACCTGCCCTCAAGGCATTTGTGTTGCAGCAACTATTTGTCAAGTGAAGTCTTTCCGGTTTGAACCACGTGGGGGCATGGGAGACTAACACTGAGTGAGTCATTTAGAGACTCTCCCCAAGCCCATTCAGCTCACAGGAAGACTCCTCCAAACCAAAAGGGTCCTCTCAGCTTCTAGGATAAAATTTTACCTTCTTGAATCATTTCACAGATTATGACCGAATGTTCCATAGGAACCCTACACTCACCTTAGGGCTCTTTCAAGAGACACAGTTAGCACCTCCACACGACCAGTCTTGGACACTCACCATGAACACAACAGTGGCCAGTTCATACACGACGGACTGGGCTCCCAGCTCCACCATGCTGAGGATGCCTGAGGGAGAGACACAGCTGACGCCCTGCTTCACACTCCCCACCGCAGCCACCGGCTGGCCCCACACTCCCCGCTGCCACCACCAGCTGGCCCCACACTGACCGCTCAAGAAGCTCCCGATCTCGTAGGCCCACCACTCGATGCACAGCATGAGCATGCTGGGGACGGCCAGGCGGAAGAAGGGGCCCCAGTCCTGCAGGCACTCCAGGGACCACCCTGCAGGTGGGGCACAGGCACAGTCACAGTTCACCAGCCATCGGCCTGGAGCTCCACCGACACAAAATCACGTTGAGTTGGAAAACAAAAGGCAGCCTTTACCTCCCCAGGTAGCTTGATGCAGTTTCTTCCAGAAGATGTAGAGAAAGAGGAGCAGAGCCAGGGAGAACTGGGATATCAGATTTGCCAGTGCTGAGCCCCTGGGAAGAACAGTCCAGTGAGGGAGGTGCCGTTCTCTACCCCTTCCCGGCCTCGCTCAGCAAGGTGAGCACCCATACCTTGCTGGAGTGGTTGCAGTAGGTCCCATGATCACCCTCTTTCCAATGCAGCATTATTCCCCATCCCCAGCCAGGTTTTCCAGAGCAGCCCAAGAAGGAGACCACAGGTGCCCACAGTGACCAGATAAAGGTCTCACTCTCTCCCACCTCCCTGGAAGAGCCACATGCAGGTCATTCCTTCTCAGCCCCCAAAACTGGTTGGACTCACATCACCCCAAGATGCAGCTGGTGGAGAAACAGATAGTTGATGAGGGCATTGACAAGGTTGGCTGCAACTCCAGTTAGGATCTGGGGCAGTACGATTCCCTACAAAGAGGAGAGACCGCCCCCTGCTGGAGATCCCTGGAATGGGAGGGCCATTTTCTCTGCAAACATACTTTAGGCTGTCCTAATTGTGGGTGCCCTGTCCTTGCTGCCTTACCCTCCCACCCTTCCCACACCTCCACTTCCTCCTCTCTCTGAGCCATGAGGGGTATAGCTCTGGCCAGAAGTAGGCATGGGAAAACGAGAAGGCAGCAGAGAGGAAAGAAGACAAGTGTGCACACGCCAGCAGGGATTAAAAAGTATAAACAAGCCTGTGGGTGAAAGTATAACATGTTCCTCAACCCAAACTGAAATTTGGAAACTTGACTGAAGAGCTCATGAAGCTGGAGTGTGGAATGTATGCCATCATATCTGGCCCTGCTCAGAAGTACAGGGGCTAAACACCCTGTCTTACTTGGTATCTCAAACTAAGACTTAAGGCGTACGATGTTATTGGACTTAGGAAATAAACAGCTAGCTTGCCATGCATCAGGATATAACAGACATAGGTAAGGCCAGCTGTGAAATTAATAGGAAACACTATTTCTCCCACCTGTAGTGTCATCTCATGCCCTTCTCTCTCTTTAAAAATATTTTTTATTGATTTTAGAGAGAGAGAGGAAGGAAAAGAGAGAGAAACATCACTTTGATTTGCTGTCCCATTTATCTATGCATTATTGGTTGCTTCCTGCATGTGCCCTGACCTGGTTCGAACCCACACCTTGGTGCAAGGGGACAACATTCCAACCAACTGAACCACCCAGCCAGGGCTCACTCCCTTCTTTGAATGACTACTGCTTTCTTACTCTGTGAGAAACTTTGTTCTCTAAAACCACAAGTGTAAGAAATCTTGCTGTTTGAAATCATATCAGTAAAAGTAAAACATCACACTCTTGCCTAGAGGGTTGAAGTCAGTTTCTCTCCCTCTCTCTCTCTCTCTCTGTCACACACACACACACACACACACACACACACACACACACAGAGCCTCGATCTCCAACCCAGGCACAAAGCGTCACATGAACTCCCGGACCCAGCAATCGACATCCATGTAAACCAGGGCTGTCAAACTCATTTTCACCGGGGGGCCACATCAGCCTCGCGGTTGCCTTCAAAGGGCCGAATGTAATTTTAGGACTGTATAAATGTAACTACTCCTTAACTAGGGGCAAAGAGCTCAGCACTGCCACGGAGCAGAAGAAACAAGGTGCAGGGCTGGATACAACAAGGTGGAGGGCCAGATTTGGCCCGCGGGCCTTATGTTTGCCACCTGTGACCTAAACTGTGATTTCCAAGGAGGGAGGACCTGAGTGGACAGCAGGCAGACCCAGTGTAAATCCCCTTACTCATAGCCTGCTTTGCTGTGAGCCTACGTGGCTTCTTTCAGACGTCATCTGAACTGCATCCCCCCTCGTTTGATGAGAATATCCAAGGCCCCTCTGACCACTCAGTGCTGCGGGTTGAAGAACCTGACTGCTGAACTGTAGGCTTGTCTCTGGTGGTCTCAGTGGTCTTGGGCTCAGGGGCCAGGACAAGGGTCTTGGCCAACTATTTATGTGGGTCACTTACTTATCAGGAGAGTCTGGTTAGTTTTAAGCAAGGGAGTTAGGTGGTCAGATGTGCATTTCAGAAAGAGGGTAAAAGAAGTAGCGTGGTGTGTGACTCAGCCAGGGAAAGACTGGCCGTGGGGATGTGAGGTGAGACCCTGCCGAAGTAATCCAGAGGGGAAAGAATGAGAGAGGAACAAGGTAAGGACAAAGGGGAGGGCCAGGGGTGGGAGGACCTGCAGGGCCCAGTGACTAATCGGAGATGGCAGTGAAGAAAAAGATGGGGTCATGGATAGCGGAAATGTATGAAGGACAGGTTAGTGGGAGAGAAATGGCAGCTGACTGAGAAAGAACGCGGGACAGTGGAGGAGCAGACTTGTGCGGGACGAAGGGGAGGTCAAGTGTGCACCCTGCATGGGTCCCTCCAGCCAGTGGGAAGGAATGCCAGGGGGTCAGACACATAAAGGTGGTGTCGAGGGAATACAGATGGGAACCAACACACCCAGGAGAGCACTTCTCTCCGACAGAGAGGAGAGGAGAGGAGAGGAGGCTGGCCAAGTCGCCTTCTCCTTCCAAGTCTTCTCACCGTCTCCTCAAAAATCTAAGCATCCCACCAGGTTTCATCGGGTTCTCTTTCCACCTCGTGCCCTCTCCTACAGCACTGACTTTCTCCAAAACACCGGCTGCGTCTCCTGTGTCCTACTCTTACAAACAGGCCAGGCCTCCAAGACGGCCCTGTTGACATGCATCATCTGCTCCTCCTCCCAGGGCCTCTTCATCCCACAGGACCAGCCCCATCCTGCCCCATTGCTCCTGCAGAACAATTCTTTCTCCATCACAGGCACGCATGATCTTTTGTTTGGACCACGTATATGACTCTTCTCTCTTCCCCTGGCAACTAACTTGTTTCTCACAAACTAAAATCCAAAGCAAACAACACAGACCCTGCACGTGCTGACCCTTGGCCAGTCCCGTTGCCTACAACATCCCTCCCCCTACAGTGTGGCCTCCGCCAGCCTCTGCATGCCCCTCCTCCCTGACCAATTCCTGCTGCCCACAGGGTTTGATGCCCACGCCTCCTCCCAGCCATGGAAACCCATCACCCAGCACACGTCTTCCAACCCCTCTCAACTCACAGCTGCTACTTCTGGGTCTTTCCTTCTTTTTCAGAATATTGGAGAGGGGTGTTCGCATCCACCTTCCTCACTAGACCAGATCAGAGCCTGCAGTTAGGAGGCCCCATGTTTGGGGAGACAGAGTCCAAGGAAGGCCCCACAATGTGCTGGAACTTCTACACAGCTTCCAACAAGGTTATACACTCCAGCAGACGGTGCAGGGCTCAGACATGCTGATTCCCCCTCTTTATAGACATTTCGAGCCTGTAATTGTGGTACTAATAGAGATTTGAAATATTGTTGTGTTGATGGGGTAACATCTTAATTTCATGAATATTACATAGGTGGAAACGTCCCCCCTGCTCACTCCACCCCCTTCCCTTGCTGTCACAGTCCTGTGAGCCTGCTGGTAAGGCCACGGCCCACTGCTAAGCCCTTTACCTGCCTGGACTCATCTGGGAGAAAGCCCGCTACCCACATGCTGGCCTCACAAAGCCACAACTACCTAGCAGGGCAGCCCACCCCTCACATGAGAAGAACTGTGACTGATGTGAGGTCTTGTTACAGTTTGGGATTTCACCCTCCCCCCCCCACTGTGGAGCTGAGTGCAGGGCCTCCTCAGACAAGGCCAGAGCTGACAGCTGGGCTCTCACCCCCAGGTAGCCACTGACCTCACAAAGCCAGGACATGCTGTGCTCCAGCCCTCCTGCCAAAGGCAGTATTTCCAACTGGGGATCCCATAAGAGTTTTCCAAGGCCAGTAATAATGTGTCTTTTTAAAAATCCTCACCCAGGGATGTTTACTGATTCAAGAGAGAGAGGAAGGGGAAGGGGGAGTGGAGAGAGAGAGAGAGAGAGAGAGAGAAACACTAGTCCGTTGCCTTCCTACATGCCCTGACTGGGGATTGAACCCTCAACTTCTTAGTGTATGGGATGAGCAACTGAGCCACCTGGCCAGGGCAAGTGTGTGTGTGTGTGTGTTTAATATCTCACTTCACAGACCTCTACACACCAAAGGCCTGCGTATGCAACATGGGGAAACACATCACAGTAACTCGGGCTCCGGTCTTCCTTACCTCTGAATACTTCCCAGGTCCCCAACCCCTGAGAGCTGTAAACTCCCGTTAGCCCCCCAAGAAGAAAGAGGGCCTGCATTACCTGGGTGAACAAATATTTAACCTGCAGTGTATAAAGAAACGTTGCCTACAAGAGAACAACAGAGATGAATGTTAACATTTTGGTCTGGCCATGCCAACAGAGCTGACACCCTCTATTTGACTGCCCTTTGCTCCCACAGGTGCCACAGAGGGATGTCATCTGAGGAGGGGCTGGAGGTGGGGGCCAGGGTCTATATAGCTGGGGTGTCCCAACCCTGGGTTCTGGGAGTGCCTGTCCTTGGCTGCACGGCAAGGACCTTTCTGCAGGTAGCAGGCTGTAAAGGAAGCCCCAGGCAAACTCTAGGGCATACCTCCTTTTATAGACTAGGCTGCAGTCCTTTGTGGTGATACTTAAAGGATATTAAACTTTTAAGATCTCAGAATAAATTAAAGGCCATGATACTAATTATGAGAGCAGATGGCTACTTAAAAGGGTTGAATTGTGCTGCCCCCCCATTCATATGTTGAAGCCCTAACCACCCGCCATGTGAGTATATTTGGAGATAATAAAGCCTTTAACAAGGTGATTAAGTTGAAATCAAGCCATTAGGATGGGTCCTGGTCCAATTGGCCTGCTATGCTCAAGAGCAGACAAGAGACACAAAGGGTGTGTACAAGGAGGGGCTGTCAGCCTGCTGAGGAGAAAGGCCTCAGAGGAAGCCAACCCTGTGGTCCCTTGACCTTGGACTTACTGCTTCCAAAACTGCGAGAAAATAGATTTCTGTGTTTAAGCCACCCACTCTGTGTATTTTGTTAGGACAGCCCCAGCAAAGGAGTTCAGTCATTCACTGCTTAACCACAGGGATGCATTCTGAGAGATGCCTCCTTAGGTGACTCTGTCCTTGTGTGAACATCACAGAGTGCACCTGCACACACCTGGGCTGTGTAGCCCACCACACACCTAGGTGATATGGTATCGCCTGGTGCTCTGTGGGGGAGGAGAAATCATTTCCCTCTACCTTTTAGGGTTCTTGGCTGAGCCATCCCTGTAATGAAAGACAGATTAACAGGAGAAAAACAAATAACAGTTTAATAACACGTATACCTCCTGTATACACTGAAGAGACCCAGGAAAACTGAGTAACTCGCCCAAATGGCTGAAACCACCACCTTAAATATCATCTTCAGCTGAAGACAAAAGAACGTATTGGTGGCAGGTGAGGGGGGGCAGTTACTGGAAGTGACCAGAAAAAGCAAAGTGGGAACACTTCTGGGATCAAACAGAAGGTAAAACAGGTAGACACACACTTTTTCCACATGGGTGAGTGCAGGACAGTCAGCAGTGGCCGTGTCCAGCACGTGGAGATGGTGTGTGGGGGAACGAGATGACAATAAGACACTCCGTGGCCTCCCGCTCTCGTGGGAGGCTGTGCCCTGCGGCGTCTGCCAAGAAGGGGAGTACACGGACTTTCCAAAGGTCTGTTATCATAGGTGCAAAAAGACAACAGACAGGCTCAGTTAAAGGAAAGACTGATCTTTGTCAGGGAAGATTCTAGCCTAGGACATGACCTCCCACCATGACTTGATTTTAGTTAAAAAGTTTTACTTTCAGACCATCCTGTGTGGTTACTTTAGGTCTCTGAGTTTGTAGGACAGCCAGGAAGGCCTCCCTTGAGCTTGTCAAGTTGAGTATGTAGACCCTTTTCATCCACAGTATGTATTAAATTGGCTTATTTTCTCTTGTTAATATGTCTTGTGTCTATTTCATTATTTGACTGGCGAGAAGACCCTTAAGGGTAAAGGAAAGTTTGTTCCTCCCCATGAAGCTTCATTATAATCTTACAGGACCACCATTGTATATGCAGTCTGTCCAAAATATCATGCAGCGGCACCTAACTGTCCAGCTACCGTGTCCAACTGAATAATATCAGCTTACACTGTTCATTGACCACACGTCTGTGTCAAACACTGACACACACACTTACGGTTTTGTGTGATCATATTCAAGAAGAATAAAAAACTGTCTAAAGGTTCAGAGTGAGGCCTTCTGGTATTCTGAGATGCAGAAGAACTTAGCCCTATGCACGACAAGAGTCTGAACTCCTCTCAGTGGATGATCCCGGAGGTCCCCAGCTTAGGAGTTCAGGACAGTGGCCTCCTGGGGTCACCTCAACCCTGGTGTTTCTTGAGGGACAAACATTTGTGTCTTTCACAGGCATATTTAAAACCACCCTTTCCTGAATGAGCCAGCACCACACGTGGGAGTCATGTGAAGCCGATCCGACTAATCATTGCGCTCCCGGGCGCCTCAGCTGCCGTTCATCAGTGTGCCTCAAGAAGGGAACCGCTTAGCCCTGGAAAACTTACAGGAAGAGCTGGGATGAAGATCATGACATAGGTGTGGGTGAGCCTACACAATAAAGAGAAAAAAGGTGATGAAGGTCCTCATTTCAAGGGAAGGGAGGGCAGGATCAACTAGCTGTCACTGCCTTTCACATTCTTGGCTCTTCCAAATTAATGAACTTAACTGCTGGAGCAAATGTCAAAATTTACAATAGCACCTGTCATCTCATAACCCAAATTACCTCTCTTGGTTCTTCCAAGGCTTTATGTCTAAGATAGCATTTTTCAAACTCAGCACCAAGCTGGTTAATTCTCTGCTGTGGGAAACTCTCATGTGTGTCCTGAGATGGTTTGTAACATCTCGGGTTTCTCCCAGTACTGATGCCCCAGCACTGATAACCGTAAATGTCCGCCCACATTGACAAATATCCCGGGCTCAGAGCCACTGGTCTAAGACAAGGATTTTAAAGGTCTTTATCAACTAAGCCAGTGGGTCTTAAACTGGGCAGCATGTTAGAAGCACCAAGTGACCTTTGAAAGACACTTATGTCAAAGCCACACTCCAGACCAATTACGACAGTGTTGGGAGGGAAGGAGGACCAGATGAGGATGGGTTTTAAAAGCACCGACGTGATTTAATACCATGGCACAATAATCACAAAACCACAAATAAACACCACAAACAACCATCACATGAAGGCTGTTTCAAATCTTATTTCTCTCAAAACTATCCACCCTGAAGTCACCTGGTGTGGCAGGGTCTAGAGTGAGGTGCCACGGGGGAAAGCACCACAGCCTGCTCGGAGTCAGCTAAGGACAGCTGAGCCCCTCATCGGGGTGTGGCCCTGACCCTGGCCTTGGTAATCCCCAGAGGCTAAGCTTGCATGGGAACATCTCTCTGCTGAAATGGCCCTAGTCCCGCCTGGAAGGGCCCCTCCTACCTGGACACGTCCGGGTCCTGCCCGAGGAGCAGCAGGATGTGCTGGGTGTTGAGGAAGAGCGCCCAGCAAGGGAAGCAGCAGAGAAGCAGGACGAGTGCGCCCCTCTGCAGGATGACGCCCACGTGCTTCTTGTTGGGGCTCCCGTAGGTCTGGGTGCACACAGCCAAAATGAACCCATTAGTACAGAAATGGCACCCCACTGCCCCAACAATGGCCTTCAAGCACACCTTATGGAGAGACAAATGATCGTAAAGACTCTAATACATCCTTTTTGTGTTGGTGGTTCTCAAATTTTGCTCTCTGTAAGAGTCACTGGGGAACATTTTTAAAACACTGATGCCAGGATCCCACTAAAGCTGGCCTGGATTTCACTGGTCCAGGGAGGACGGGTGAATGTCAATAATTTTTAAAAACTCTCCATGTGCTTCTAGCGTACAGTTAGGGTTACATCACCAGGAAACTTGTTAGAAATGCAATATCTAAGGCATGCTGGAGCCAGCTGCTACTGGCCTACTAATGCCAAACTGTGCATGTCTCTTCCCAGGTCCCTGTTCGGTGACATATGTGTGGTAGCTGGAAATTAGCTACGGAGGAAGTTATTACACCACTAGAATCAGCCAACAATACAAGTCACAATGTTTCCTTCCCTCCCTGTGGAGGACAGACTATTTTTGACATGATAGCTGCCTGCCTGCTCCTCCACCCACCACCAGCTAGACCCTGGCCATAAAGAGATGGCTTCCAGCAGTTCCCCCAGAGGAGACGGTCTGCTCAACCCCTCCCTGTTCCCTAGGCACGCTGATTCTTGGAGCAGGCTGTGGCCCTGCCTCAGGGGCACACAAGGCATTTTCCCTTATTGGGGTTGGGTCACACTACTGTGCAAGACACTCCTTTGTAAATTCCCTCAATAAACTCTTGATGCAATAATGGAGTTCTCATTCCTTTCTTTGGTCTCTCAGCCCCGGGGAAATTTTACATGGAATAATTAATTGGTGAGCCAGCCAGGAGACCCAAGAAATGGGCCTTGGGAAAGAGGCATCCTCAGGACAAATCCCAGGTCAGCCATGACCTCATGTGGGGCCCAGTGGCCAATATGCTAGACTTGTGGACTGCCATGGGAGTACATGGAGTACTACTCCAAAAATGCCAGCTGATCTTATGTATTTGTTTGAAGAAATTTGCTTTATGCACTAGCTGTGGCAAGGAAGGAAAGCATATGGCCACAGCTGAGAGCTGACCCCTCTCATGGGCAGTTTGGCTGACCACAAATACCCAGTAGGAGGCAGAAGCCAGGTTAGAAAACTAGAGGATGAACTGAAACTAGAAAAAGATAATAAAATATGGTCTGCAACTCTGTTCACTGGGAATAGATGATAAAGTTTAGAGGGAAGAAAAAGTCTCTTTATATCCTGCTTCTTTTTTTTTTAACCCCCACCCAATGACATACTTACTTATTTTGAGTGAGAGACAGAAACAGAGAGTTGTGAGAGAGAAACATCATTTGGTTGCCTCCCACATGCACCCCAACCAGGACTGAACCTGCAACTTGTGCATGTCCCCTGACTCAGTATCAAGCCCACAACCTTTTCATATATGGGACAACATTCCAACCAACTGAGCCACACAACCAGGGCAGATCCCTCTTCTTTTATGGAGACCACAAGGTCTCTGTGTCTGTTTGTATGTTCACGTGTGTCTATCCATTGTTGCAGATGTGGGGTATTTTCTACCTCTGGATTGAATGCTAATTTATAAATGAGCTGTGTTTAATTGGCTTAAAAAACAAATAAACACATATAAAGATTGGCTAGTCTAAAATCCCAAGAAATGCAGAAACTAACCCAAATGCTTTTCAAGTTCACATGATATAAGATTAATCTTTAGCAAATAAAAGCTAGTTTAAGTTTGTTGGCTTATGTAGAACAGACATGTTTTAGAGTTATCTAAGGGTTAAGAATTCTAATTAAGATGAAAGGAAAATATATGCTTTCAGTTAAAGGCAGGAAAAGGTATAAAAAAATATTTTTGAGAGAGAGGAAAGTAATTTTGTCCTAAAGTGAGGCTGGTTGTTTCAGAATGGAAAGAGGAAAAACAGGACAAAATATAATATTCAGACTTAATATCTGAATATTGAAAAGGAGTTATATAGTAGAATGCTTATAAAAAGTAATCTTCAGAAAAGAAATTTTGTGTGGTCAAGCTGAATTAATCAAGTGCATGAATTTAAATATCAAGAGTAATCTAAGCCCTGACTGGCGTAGCTCAGTGGATTGAGCGCGGGCTGCGAACCAGGCATCGCAGGTTCGATTCCCAGTCAGGGCACATGCCTAGGTTGTAGGCCATGGCCCCCAGCAACCGCACATTGATGTTTCTCTCTCTCTCTCTCTTTCTCCCTCCCTTCCCTCTGTAAAAATAAATAAATAAATAAAAATTTAAAAAATAAATAAATATCAAGAGTAATCTGATGCACAATTTGAGTCTTTGTCCTGAAACAGCTCTAGAGGCCCCTGGAATACCTAAAAAGATTTGTTTTCTCTCCTTATAAAAGAAAAATATTAAACTAGGCTTACCTGTTATAGTGAAATTACATGGGAAACACTGTCAAATAAAAAATAACAGTGACCCTTCTTTATGTTGAATTTGTATATAAGTGTCCCAGAAATTTTGTGAAATTCCTAGAAATCTGAGCTATCGTGGAATAAGAAGTCTGTCATCAAAATTGACTGTCACACTAAAAGGACTGGACCTGAGTGTCAGATAGTGGCATATGTGCGTGGAACCCATTCTGCTTCTGCAAAAGCAGCCCCTTAGGGCCAGACTCTGCCACCCTGAAGTCCTGTAATACGGCTACAGTCTGCTCCCGGATCAGACGTTTAGGTGGGGAAACAACGGCTATGAATTAAATGAAGAGCTGGGGCTGTGGGAAACCCAGATGGCACCTTGTTCTCTGGGCTCCCTGGCAAGCCCGTGTTTCATGTTTTGCATTCCTTCATGCCTCCTAATGCATTTAAACTGGACTTCATTGAACTGCCAGTCAGGATGGGTGGTCCAAGTGTCCTTGTTGCATGTATATATTCTAGATGAGCGGAAGCCATCACCTGCCACCAGGTTAACATCCTCAGAGTTAGCAAAAGCACCGTTAGAACTGTGTTTCCCACTGGCATGCCTTCCAAGTGCTCCCTGAAGGCTACTCACATCACCCCACCACATGCCATGGGGTGGTGGCTAGGGACCTGTCGTCATTTCCTTTGCAACCTCTGTGGGATGACATAAATGTGAACCCATGAGACTTGCCTCCACTGCAGGCCTTCCTGGGCCACTGACAATGCAGTGAATTTACAGAGCATTCGAGGTTTGGGCACCACAACAAAGTTCTGGGGAACCAAACCATGTGGTTGGGTAGGACCTGCTCTGTCCCCAAGGCTGTCATAGACAAACTACAAGCCTATCCAGGATCATAAAATGTGAAACAGGTACAGTATTTTATGGGAATTCTGTGGTGTTGGTGAAGTTTATACCCCATTTAGTGCAATGCCTTTGCCCATTACAATGCCTGGCTAAGAAGGGATGTAAGTGGGACTAGAGACAGAGCAGGCTGACTCTGAGAAAGCAAAAATGCTGGTCTAACAGATCAGCTCTGGGGATCTCACAGGTGGGGCTGCTGTTTGAATAGAATGCTTCGGTAACCCTGGGAGGCATGTGCTGGGCATTATGGCAAAAAGAAAGAGTGCCCTTTAGATTTTGGTCCCAACTGTGGGAGGGGGCAGAGAACAGATACACCCTGGTAGAAAGCCAACTACCCTAAGAACGTCCCTTCCCATCAAGGGGTAGATCAACAACAGGTTCCACGGACCCACCTCTGCCACGGCTCAGTCTCCTATGCTGAGGAAAAGCATGCCCACTTACAACAGAGGAGTGCTCTGTCAGACAGCCCTGTATCTAGTGGGCTCAGCAGCCACCAGGTCCTGTGGGATATACAGAACCTCCAAATGCTCGTTCTCCCATCCCTGTATCAGCCCCTGGACCTGCAAAAAAGGAGGGGAAATGCTGGCTGGAGCCTCATGGCTCTAACCAGGCAATCTGTCTACTTGGGTGCTGTCGCTGGGCAGCAGCCCACTGACACTATCTGAATGCAAACAGAAAAAAATCCCAGCAATGCCCTGAGTTAAGAGTAGTTTGCTTGGTAATCACACAAGAACCTGGCCACTGACCCTGGTTTTAACAGTTGGTCTGCTCTGAAGGGACTGACTCTGTGGCTCTGACAACAACAGGCACAGGAGTGGACAATTGTGAGCAAACCTTTACAGGGACAAGAGATGTGGGAAGATACTTGGGCTCACTTGCAAAAGCCAGAGACAGATGTTACTGTTTCCCGTGTCCCTGTCCACGGGCATCTACACTTCCAGGTAATCGGGAAGCTGATGCATTGGCAATGAGATATGCCATAGCAACTGGCCTGTCAATGGACACTGGAAATCGGGTGCATTGAAGAAGTGGACAGCCTAGTGCCCACGTAGGATGGCACATGGCTAAGGAGGAGAGGCTGCAGCTTAAGCTAAGGGCAGTGGGTCTGGAGCCGGCAAAGATGCTGGCACAAGTCTATTCACTGCAGCCCCCTGTGGGTGAGGGACTGGCAAACTGACGACACTGCCCTCTCCCCTTGAGTAAAGGCTCCAAAGAGGCTCCAGTGTGTGTCCTCACTGAATGTGGTTTAACTCAGGCCTCCCCCTGTTGGCAGTTTAATCAGGCTGCTACCATAAAAGGACTAGAAAAATTTAAGTACTGTGTATGGGCACCCTCACCAAATAGTGATGGGGCAGGAGGTCACATTTCAAAGGACACAATGCACAAGAATGGGCAGAAGAACATGATTCTGAGTGGAGGTCCCACCTTCCCTGTAACCCACAATCAGGCGGGTGGATAGAACAGAAAAACGGTGCCCTTCAGCCATAGATAAAATTACTAGCTGGAAGACAGACCTTGGCCAGGCAGACCAAGGTGCTTTTCCAGGTATTAACATATTTAAATGACCAACCCATGGGGTGGGGCGTATTGCCCCATAGGCCAGATTAGGGACTCAGACTGAGGAGCCCACCTGGCAGAGGTGTGAAAACAAAGGGTACAGCAATGGCACAGGTGCCTGCCAGGGACCAGTGGGCTGTGGTAATGAGGGCACCGAGACCTACTGTCCCCGGAACAGGGGCCATTACTGGAATCTGTGAAGGGACGTTCTGCTGGGATGGGTCAGTTACTTCACATCCCTGAATGGGGAGGAACTCCTCGGTCTCCCTCAGGACCCTGTCATCCTGATGCCCACGGAGACACGCTAGAAGACCTCCCAGTTCAAGTCTCTACTGAATGTTGGCCTTTCTGACCTTAGACTTCTGCTGCTCCTGTGGCATCCAATAGTTATGGGGGGCACCCCAGCTGAATGCTCTGTTTTTCATATGAGATGAATCTGCTAACATTTCTTCTTCATTAACACATGAAATCTCAAGTGAACCCAGAAGTGACCCAACCCCAAGTCTAGGGGACCTAGCACTCCATCCAGGGGCGTGATGGAAAACACTGTCACTAATACTTGGATTGCTTCTTTTAATTCTTTCTTTTTCTTGCACATGTTTATATTGTTGCTATGGACTGTGTCCCTAATGTGTCCAATTGGTGACTAAGCAAGCTACGTCTCTACTAATGAAGCCCCTTGCTGATCTCTCAGGGCGCCTCAGGGCAGAGGGAGGCATGCAGCATTGTAGAAGCTGGTCATGAGGGGGATGTGTAGAGGTGACTCTTCCAAGGTGTGTGTCCCCTAAGTTTCCTCACAGACTGTCTGACAGACCCCTCCTTTATGCTCCACAGGGTGCTGGTTCCTAGAACAGGCTTCACCCTGCCTGGGGCAGCATGCAATGCTTCTCCTTGTCTAGGGCGGGTCTCACCACAGTGCCCCATCCATCCTGCCCTGCCCTATGTGACCCCTTAGTGCCTGCCATGTAGCGCAGAGGACATCCGTGTGGATGTGCCAGCCACCAGAGGGGTGCTTCCCTTGTGAATTCCCTGCATAAGCTCCAGATGCAGTGACAGGGTCATCAGCCTCTTTCTCTGGGTTCTCATCCCGGGGAGTTTTAGGGACACTCCTCCACCAACACCTGGTCATTCAGCATTTACCAGCATGCCCTGGGGGGAGCCCACCCACCTGTGTCTCAACAAGGCCCTAGGGCATTGAGATGAACACTAAAGTTTGAGAACCACAGACTATCCCAAACTCAATGATGTGGAAAGTGACAGAAGGGACTTTTACAAAATGTCCCCTATGTGGTCAAAATGTAGAATAAGGGAGACATGCAGATAAACACCACTCCCACAGGCCTGAGACAGGCACCCAGCCACACTTCAGAGAAAACAGGCAAGGAGAGCTGGAACTGATGGCTGGCAAAACGCCCCAGGGTTTGCCATCAAAGATTTTGTCCCTCTGTGCACAGGACTGCTGCTGCTGGTGGGGTTCTTCCAGATACACTCAAGGGATCTCTAGGTCACCGTGCAGGTGACCTGGGGCTTCCATTTACCTGAGACATGAGGGTGTCACAAGCAGAAGATAAGCCAAATCCCACGGAGATGCCGGTGACATTGATAACCTGGGGAAAAATACAAAGGAGAGGCCTCTCAGTATTCAAGGAAGGCAGGAGGGCAAATTCTCTGTGCATGAGTCAGAGCCACAGGTGCCTCTGCAGCCTGTCACCATAATGGACTCAGTCCTCCGCCTGGAGCCCCAACCAAACCCATCAGCCTGCTGAACTGAAGGGCAAGCACAAGTTTCAAGAGGGAAGAAAGAACAAGGCCAGAGTTCATTACTCAGCCTTTTTCTTTTTCAAATCCTAAGCATTTTACTCCCTCATATCAGAGGAACACAAATCCTTCCTCAGGGGCAGGCAGCGTGACACAATGGCAGTTTGGGGTCAGTGCCCTTGCTCAAGACCAGGCACGGCTTATTATGACATCCTGAAGGACTCTGGGAGCATAGAAGCAAGTCTCTGAAGTGAAGGCCATGCCAGAGGCCTTCTAAAGGTACCTGTCTTGACCAGGTCAGCAACAAAACCCTGGGGTCACTGGAGCCTTGGGAGGCCCAAGGCAGCAACATCTGATCAGGGAGCGGCATGGCAGGACATCTGATGCTGTCCTTGACTGGACCTGCTACCACCACCTGAGCTGCAGGGAGATGCCCAGGGTGACAGCCCACACCACACCAGCTCTCTTGTATTTCTTTGACCAAAGAGAAGATACTAGATGCTAGCTGAGCACCTTTCTGTCTTCCCCCAAACTGCCAAACATTAAAAACAAAAAGGATAATTAAGCCTAGGGTTGTCCACGTTGCCCCCTAAAAGCAAAATAATCTGTTTATACCTGGGGACTAGTTCTGAGTTGCCTTGCACAGTTCACAGATAACAACTCCAATGCCTGGATGTAGCACACTGGTGAGTGTGAGCCTGGTCAGGGCAGGAGCAAAGGGGAACTGGAAGCAGAGGAGAGCAGGAGCACAGTTGCTGAAACCCACTGAGTCCACTTTTCTAATACCTAGCTGACCGAACCAGCAAGTTGGCCAGGGCCTGCTGGCCAAGCATAGCCAGGTAAGCCCCAGCAAAAGTCAATGACATCTCCCTCTGGTTTGGGGGGATTTGCACATAAGATCCAGGGAGGACTTAGGGTACTTTCTGATTTGGAATTTAGATATCAAGATCATCTTCCAGGTCCATTTCTAGAGTGGGACTCTCAGTGAGACATACAAGTCATCGGGTGGGGGGCAGAGATCGAGTTTCTTCTGACGTCAGTGTTGAACCCTCTTTTTCAATTTTCTTCTCCCAGGTGTGGCACAAAGCTGATGTGGTGGACAGCATAACGGTCCCTCACAGATGTCCCTGTCCTAACCCCCGGAGCGTGGGAACATGTGAAGTCACAAGGTGCAGGAGAATTAGGGTCAAGGCCTTGATTTTAGTTAGCTCAGTGAAACCCACGGCAGACTCCTGACCCCAGCACTGCAAGGTAATCCATTTGCATTGTTTTAAGCTTCGAAGCATGGCAGCTCCTAACAGCAGCAAAAGGAAACTAATATGGACGGCAGGCACACCCGATGCCGATGTGTGAGAGCAGCCCCTACGCACTGCGATCGCGAGTGTGACGGCATCCAGTTCCAGCTTCCCCAGGTGGCCACAGAACACGGAGCTTACGAAACTGATCAGGAACACCATCAGCTGGGCCAAGAACTGGGGAGAGACCAAAAACGAAAAGTTACATATGGATGCCAGCCAACCATCTCTGAGAAGGGAGAGAGGTGTGGTTCCTGGGGCAGCCCCACTGTCTCTGAATCAACCCCAGTCAGAAGTCTAGCTTTTAGCGGCATCTGCTAGCTTGCACAGGTCAAAGTGGGATTTTGGGTGGGCTTCTAGAGACATTGCAAAGTTCATTTGTAACTGCTATCAGAATCAGTTTTAAAAGCTTCCTAGCTTTTTAAGTTTTCACTTTAGATTCTCCTGCCATAGATGACATGTATATTTCTGAAATTTTCAGAAGCTATCTTCTGAGATAAACCCCTTGCTATCCCAGATTCACAGTGAGAACTGGGAAGAATACAGCCTCCAACAGGCAGCAAGCAAGTCCACAGGCAGGAGCAGCTGAGGCAGAAGTAACACCATCCAACTGGAAGGCCGGTGGGACCTGGAATCTTGGTGTGGAGTGTTACCAGTCTGCAGAGCACCATTAATTCTTGAACTCTGTGAAGCCTCAGGTATGAAAGCAAATTCAGCTTCTCAAACTATGAGCTACTCTTCCTCGAAATTCCAGGAACCACTGTGAATTGCTCTGTAACACTTGTTTCACTTCCTTCAGTTAATTTATTTTGTTTTTAATATTTTATTTACTTGTGTTTGGAGACAAGAAAGGGAGAAAGAGGGAAATAAACATCGATCTGTTGCCTCTCACATGCCCCCAACAGGGACCTAGCCCACACCCCAGGGGGGTACCCTGACTGGGAATCGAACTGGCAACCTTTTGGCCTGTAGGCCGGCACTCAGTCAGCTGAACCACACCAGCCAGGGCTAAAGCAGTTAACTTAAAACCACTTCCCATCTCCCCTCACCCCTCACCAGACCACCAGTCCAGCACGTCATAGGAAAGCCTCTCTCCTGGGAGGCTCCTGTGGTCCAAGGGGTGCATCCCTCAGACTCTCCTGCTCCCAAGGAAAGAAAACAGGTGCCAAAGACTCACCGCTGCTGCTGAGCTCTTCACGGAAAACAGACTCCTCAGTTCTGAGCTCAGACAAGACTCTGTCTTTCTTGGGTTCCCAGTGGCAGCTGCTACTCCTCACCTCCATCAGCCCCCACACAACCAACACCGCAGCGGGTCCAAATTTGAAATGTTGGGACCTAACCAGGTTCCTGACCCTGATGTTTCAGACGACAGCCCTCTTCCCCTCCCAGAACCTACATCTGTGGAGTTTTCAATTCTGCTGATTGACCCAGATCTGAAGACATGAGAAGCCTGCTCCAAACCACGCGGCAGTGGGGGAGCCTGCCTTTTCTGCATCAACTTCCAACCGACCATGACCTAGGTGCCTCTCTCACTACACAGAAACCAAGTGTGACTCCAACCTCCAGCAAGGCCTCCTGCTACTCAGCACAGGGGACACCTTAGAATGCATTGCCAAAGCAAGCCAAAATGAGGCAGAAGACAAGGGACATGGAGAAGCTGAGGGGCAGCATGTAAATAAAAACAGTTGGCATGAAGAGCCCAAATCTGCAGAACCCAAGTGAGAGCCGACGGACCCCGTGGGCCCATGCCAGGAGGCGTGCAAACACCCAGATAACCCTGCGGTTTCGTTCAGTGGAGCTTGGTGTTGTCTCTTTGTGAGTTTATGCTACTCTATAGGTCACAGCATCCTTTCTTTTTGTAAACTCTGCCTCACTCTCCAATTTTTTTAGGTGCTTGTCTCTTAAGCCTTTAAGAGTATAAATCATTGCAGTCAGTTGTGTCACAGAATCTGCTTTCCCCTACTCATTTCTGCTGCAGTACCCTGAGTCCCCACAGGCCACACACCAACTTTTTCACAGCTTCACATGAAAACATGCTCCGCCTCCTCTTCAGTCAAGCCTTTGGGCAGCTCCCCAGATTCTGATCTCACAAATCTTACTGCACAGAACATATTCACTGAGGTGGAGAATGGGCATTCTCTCAGGGTGAGTGATGACATTTGGATGATGAATATTATGACAGAGAGATGAAATAAACATGAGCCTGTGGGAGGAGCTAGGGGTTCTGGGAGGAGTGCTGAATGCTATATCATCACAAAAATCCTGCCAGAAAAACTCTATGCTCACGGTAAAGCTCTATGGGGGTAGCTGTCCCTCCCCTTAACTCCCTTCCCCTCCATTAGTATTGTATGTGTACTTCTCCATCTTGGACCCCACGCAGTGTGCACGTGGCTTGTAATGTCTGCATGCACTGGCTGCAATCTTTTTCCTTTCCCATTGTATGAACACATCACTGATTAATTCAATCCACAGTGTCCACAAAAATGAACTTCTCACTTGCACACATTTCTTTGTACACTTAGGGGAAGATACCCTTTAATTGTTGCCAAAGGGTATACATATTTCAAGTTTTCACAGGTAGTGCTAAAGTGTGTGTTTGCATAGAGAGGTGGGGAGGGAAATTTAATCCAGCCTCCGCATCCCACTTTCAAGGCCTCTTCAAACTGAGGTGTATATGGTGTGGGGTAGACAAGACAGGGCTCTTGCTTTTGTGGAGGTCAGAAATACAAAATCAGCAGCAACTTGGCAGAACCCTTGTAGGCCTGGGGAGAGAGCTTGGGCTGACTTACCAGCATAGGGATCGGGGCTGTCTGGGGCTATCTGGTCCATAGCGGAGGTGGCTGGTGGTGAGAGCTCCCTCAGCAACAGCCTCTCGAAGAGGGCAGGCAGGGTGGGCCAAACAACTCCTTAAACAAATCCCCAGGCCTGGCTCAGGAAGGGACTCAGGCTGAGGCCAGGAGTATGGCTATGAAGCAAACTTGGAGAACAGACCTGGAGCCTAAAGGAGGGGAACAGAGGCCCTGGGCCTCCCCCACAGTGACCCCAGGCTCCTCTAGAGGGGCCCCTGCCAACCACTGCAGCTCCTGGGACAGGGAGCAGAAGCCTGAGTGTCACACCTCCACCACTGGGGCGGCTTGGGGCTCCACCTCTGACTACTTCATTCAGGCTCCTCCCGGCCTAATCCCAGGTCTATCACCACCTTTCTCTTTTTCCCCAGAGAAATCTTTTTTGGTGATGAAATATCCAATAAATATTATTTTTCAGTTGACAAGGTCAATGGTAAACCTAATATATACGATGGTGGTCCCATAAGGTTAAAATTCCTACCACCCAGTGACCTTTCAGCTGTCACAAGCAAGGGAACATCCATTCCCCACAAGGAGCCACTCACACATTTGTGTCTTTCTGGGACAGGCCAGTCAGCCAGGACAAGAAGAACAGGGAAACTAAGAGGGACAGTTAAATGGCCATCTAGTAAATCTCAAAATCCTATCATCCCTAACCAAGGACACTTAAGGATGAATGGTTCACACTTCTCCTCCCCAACCAGAGGGTAAATAGCTTAAATCGCCTACTCAGGGAGATGGATCGCAGAAATCCAGTAGGTGCCCTTTGTGCCAACCACACCAAAGGACAGCTGGAGTCAGGGAAATAAATCTCATGTGGGCACAGCAGCATAAAGTACATGAATATTCTATCACTATCCTCCCCTAAAGTCCCCGGTTTCAAAACCCTCAAGACAAATGACCCAAAGCTCTCTCCCTTCCCCTCTTCCCCCCACAAGCCTGCCCCTAGAACATTACCTTATCTTTCTCCCTCCCAATCTTCAAGGGCCCTGCTTTTGCCTCTTTAACATGTTTCCTGAGCCCATTTCTTCCAAAGGACCTTCTTTTGCCTCTGTAACTTTCTAAATAAACTTTCTCTTATAGTGTGAGTCTGGCTCTGCTTTCTTTCTTTGCTGGAACTGTCGATGTAAGAAACATTCAAACGCGTAGAGAATTTTTGGTGAGCTTATTTGAGCCAAACTGACAATTGCCAGGAAGCAACACCTCAACAGTTTGAGAAATGCTTCAGAGAATGGCAGCTAGCACCTAACTTTGTACACTAGAATAAAAGGAAGAGCCATAAGGGGGTTACATGAAGTCCATTGGTGATAGATTAGGGGAGGCAGGGGAAAGCAAAGTGGAGGGTGGACCTCTGGGATTGGATCAAAGGTAAAAATGACAGACACACTTCTTTTATATAGATGGGTACAGGACAGTTAACAGTCAACAATTAACATGATAACAGTAACAATGGGGTTTGCGGTGTCACCTTGTTTCCAAGGGATTCGGGGGAAAAAAAGAAAGTTACCTTGACATTCCAAGGGTCCGTTCATCAATGCAAAAAGACAACAGACAGGCTCAGTTAAGGTAAACACTGACCTTTGTTAGGGAAAACTACTGGCCTAGGACATGGCTACCCAACATGAACTGCTTTTAGTTAATAAGATTTCATTTTAGACCATCCTTTTTGGTTATTTTAGGTCTGAGTTTGTAAGGCTTTCTCGCAGGCCTCCCCTGAGCTTGTCAGGTTAATATATGGCCCCTTTTCTTCCACACATTCCCCTCTTGGTCATCAATCAATACAAAAGATGCATTGCTGACCAACTATTTGGTTGGATAACAAGGTCCTGTTACAGAACGGACCAGTGGCGGGGGGGGGGGGGCATGGATGAAAACTATTACCGAATGGACCCTCCCTTCTCTTGGGGTCCCCCTGTACTAGGTTCACCTTGCCCGCTGCCAGGGAATTATAGCTCTCAATGTCAGAGATTGGTGAAAAGGAAAGGATTTATTCAAAAGTTATACAGATTTAAGAGTAATGACTTAATGGTATCTTCATTAAAATCCCAAAGTCCCTTAGAATACCCAAAAATGTACACAGTCCTTCCTTCCCCCCTTGCCCAGTCTAGGGTACCATACCTCAGGAAAAGAAACAGAAGTCCATGGGTCAGGTAGCCCCTGGTTCTTGCCAGTAATCCGCACTTGGTTAGCCGGCCTCCCTCAGTTCCCAGCACCATCAGCTATGTCACTGCCAGGATCTCCAGTTAATCCAAAACCGTGTGGCACCTTCTAATGGCCAACCAACGAGAGTTCTTTCAGCCCTTTTCTTACCAGCCAGGTCTCTCCTGCTTCCTAAGCCATGTGGCAAAAGGAGCACCCCAAAGCCTTGTGGTCCCCACCTAGCATGGCAGCCATGCCTCGGTTTAAATCCCAGCACCAATCTTCCTCTGCAGCCCTATTTCTGACTCCTCCTACAATTGGCTACACCTGCCAGCATTCCCATAGTTTTCCAGCTTTTCTGGGCTGCCATAGTAAGTTCAGGCAGGCATGGCCCCATGATGTGGAGCCAATTATCTCCAAGCTCTCATGCAGGCATTGTAACCAGGGGGAATTGCCTCCCAGTTACATCATGGGTTGAAGTCACTCTCATCCCCCTGACTCAAAGCACAGCCACAGCTATTTAACATATCCATAAAACCAGTCAAAAGTTATAGATATGTTAAATGACCATGCCTGAGGTTAGTTGCAAAACTCTTGCTATTCAGAACAACTCTCAATGGCCCTACTCCATGTGTCCCATCCCCCAGTTCAGACTTGTGGGGGTGAGGACAACCTATATATATCTTTTTTTCAATATTTTCTGGACACCCTGAGTTATGGACCCCATTACAAATCCCTATTTGGGCTGTGGCTGGCTGCACCCTATTACAAATCCCCATTTCAGATATACGACCCCTAAAGAACAATGGGCAAAGGTTTCATCTTCTTATAGCTACTTCTGGCTGGACATGGATATTGTCCTACCTACATTTGGGTCAGGGGTTCCCTGAGAGGGGGGCCAGCATAGAGGGTGTCCTTCCCATAAGTGGAAGGACCTTACAGAATCCGGGTCACTGGACTATCTCCGGGAAGTTGTAGGCTCAATGTCCAAAGGTTGGCATTACTGGCCAGTTGGCATCCTTGTCTTATTCTGGAGGTGACAGATTTGTCAAGATAGTCGGAAGGCACAATTAAATCATAACCACTAAATGACAAAGGCAGGGACCTAGGTAAAGAATGGCTTATCTGGAGGAAGGTGTACAAGGCATGCTACACCTATCCAAAGCCTTTGTGGACCACTGTACTTAGCTTGAGCTGAGGGGAATATTTTAGGATTTCCCCCCTTTCAGATATTCTGAGCCCTTTCTATCCAAGCCACTAGGACAGAAAAGTTAAAATCAGTTCTAAAATGAAGCTGACAAACCACCCCAACCCTTCACCAACCCAATCACTTAGTTCAGCCAAACCGTTGAGTCTCAGGGGGGTGATGATGAAGATAACCTCCTTAAGTTAGGTCTATATTGCAACCAATCACTCGGGTAATGAGGTCATAGACATACGTCCTATGAAAACAGAAGGAAGAACACACATTAATTCACACAACAATCCTCAAGCCAGTCTCTGTGCCTGTGAGACCGTGTTTTGGGAAAACATTCAGTTGCAAGGCCTTTGCTGCAATGATGTCTAACAGTGGCAATTTGACAGGTCCTTTGTACCTGTAAATTGAACATCTTTGGTGATATTACAAACCCAGTATCAACTTCCAAATGAAAACAAACTTTCAAGACAGTTAGCTGTGCCATTCTGATGTCTAAGGCTGAGCATTGTGATTTTCCTTCACCTATGATCTTTAAGTCTGCTTTGCTAGAACTCACACAGGGAGCCTTTAGATTGACTTTTCAGTACACCCCTTGGAGCATAGAAGCAGAGCCACATATCTGCCATCTGGCTTTACCTGTGCCAGTTGTTTCACTCAAATCCACAAGGCTTCCACTATGTCTACAGGTTCCTTTTTAGCCCTTTTTCAGGAAAGCAACCTTCATTCCTTCCCTGGAAAGACTACCACAAACTGCACAACCAACCAAGGTACCAGGCTTTCTCTCATGGGCTTTCACTAGCTTTGCAAGTCAATCCCAGTTCCTCAGGGCTTTCTGGTGATGACCAGAACCCATACATGCCTCCTTCAGGTGTGACAATCCAGTCAAAATCTTGGTTAACAAAACCACCATTAATGACTGGTCTTATTGGATTTATGCAAAGAAACCTTACGCCCTCACTCATTCCTTTCAGAATGGCAAATTCTGGAGGGATTAGGTAGGGAGAAAAATACAAAGGGTGAAGGAAAATCCCTTTCCTTCTGATATCCACCAAGATTACATTTCCATGCCTAATACCTTCTATTACTAACACCACATAATCTCTTTCCAAAACTTTCACATACTTCTATAACCTTTGCAAACCCTCTTCATTTCCATGCCTCATACTCTCTCTGGAAAACCTTGATTTACCTGAAGTTTCCTTTCATTCAAATTCAAAACTTTCACATTTCCATTTATCTTTATAGCTTCCCATAGACCTTCGGCAACATTCACAAACTTTCTATAACCTTTTATACACCTTCTTCATTTACATGTCTTACACTTTCCCTTGTTCACTTTCCTATAGAGTGGGGAGTTTTAACCTTCCCTGGAAACCTTAATTTCCTTTTCAGAGCAGATACAGAGCAAAATCCAAAACACAGAGCTCCAGAAGAACACTACACAGGTAGAGGCATTTTCTTGTACCAGTTCGTCCACTGGTGCCTCCCAGCGACATGCTCTTTCAGGCCCAGTCTCTTGGCAGAGACATGCTCCTTTGCCTCAGGCTGAAAGACTCATCAGCCCAGAATGACTCTCCCTGGGTCCCCAGTGGCAAATGAATTCTCCCTAACTGGTTACAGGTGACCTTTCCTAGGTCTTACAGGTGACCTTAACTAGGTCTTCAGATACAGAGGATTTCTGATCAGAAACAGAACCAAATTGAAACCACATTCCCATAAAACCAGAAAACGAGTAGTTGAGGTTTCCTTTCCTCCCACTTTAAAATTTTTATCTTCCCTACACAGTTTTACCTATCCCGATTTAACCATAATTCAATTTTAATCCCTGTTCCTTTCCCACACTGGGAAGAACTATACTTAAACTCAGTATCTGGGAGCCAAAAGTTCCTGGCACTATAGGCACCTTCCATTAAAAGTCCCTAGATTCGCAGGGACGTCGTGCAACTTTCTGAAGCTTAGACCTTGCAAACACCCTATAAATCAGATGGTCGCCCTTGGACCCCAGTTCATGACCTTCAGAACCAGAGCCCTCCCCATCAGAACCAGTTGCACAGAGAACCTGACTGCTGCAGTGCCCACACAGCAGCAGCACACAGCCCATAATCTGAAGGGAACCCTTAGTCCACCACCTTGTCCAGTTCCAAGATGGCAGAACTCTCACGTGACCCATCATCCAAGACAGCAGTGCCCATGCACACTGGGTTGTTCAAGATGGTGGTGCCCACTCATGACCCATCCTCCATGGTGGGGCACTCACATGGCACATCCTCCATTTTGCCCAAAATGACAGCGTACCCACATGGCTTGGTGTCCAATATCCAACATACATGCAGGCTTGGCTTACAGAGCCTAGGGGTTTGCTTCCTCCCCAAACCTGAGGACAGGTTCCCTTACTGCCACCTGGGCTCCCCAAAACTGCAAGTGAGCTGACAGGGGCAACCTGGAAGCAGCATGCTAAACAAACCATTATCCACAACTCCATTATTCTAAAATGGTGTTCAGAAACAAGTTTTCACCTAAACTATTTCACTTCTCTGCTCTGTTCTGAGATCCATTTCCTTTCTACCTTTCTGCGTCTGATTAGGTGGCCGATGCCCTCACGAGGAGTACAGATAAATTCCCAGAGACTGGGAAAATTCCCAAGTCTCATTCTCCCACACCTGAGGAAGTCAGTCTGCCACAGGCAATTACCGTCCCACCAGAGGCTCCAAAAACTGTTACGGAACAGACCCGAGGTGGGGCAGACAAAATACTATTACTGAATGGACCCCCCTTCTCCCAGAGCCCCCCTGTACTAGGTTTGCCTTGCTCACTGCGAGGAAAATATAGCTCTCAATGCCAAAGATTGGTGAAAAGGAAAGGAATTATTTATTTAAAAAGTTATACAGACTTACAGTATTGACTTAATGTCTTCATTGACATCCCAAAGTCCCTTAAAACATCCACAGACACACAGTCCTTCCTTCCCCCTTTGCCCAGTCTGGGGTGCCATATTGTAATAGGGTGCAGCCAAGAGGGGGTCCCCAAATAGGGATTTGGAATAGGGTTCAGAACTCAAGGTGTTCAGGAAATATTATGATGTCCTCCCCCTCCCCCCACACAGGTGTGGGTGGGGGGAAGGGACACATGGAGCAGGGTCATTAAGAGCTGTTTTGCATAGCAACAGTTTTGTAGCTAACCTCTGGTGTGGTCATTTAACAAATCTATAACTTTTAACTGGTTGCATAAATATGTTAAATAGCTGTGGCCCTGCTCTAGGCCAGGGGAATGGAAGTAACTTCCCCACCAAGACGTAACTGGGGGACAGTTCCTCCAAGTTACAGCATCTGTGTGGGAGCTTGGAGAAGATTGGTTCCATGACATGGGGCCACACCTGCCTAGACTCATGATGGCAGCCCAGTGAAGCTGGAAGGATATGAGGGTGCTGGCAAGTGTATCCAATTGTGGGAGGAGTCGGAAATGGGGCTGCAGAGGAAAATTGGCCCAGGAATTTAAACCCAGATGCGGCAGCCATTGGGGGGAGAACCATGCAGTTTTGGCAGAGTGGACACTCCCGCAGCCATTTTGCCAAGAGGACCACGTGGCTGTGGACAAGTGAGAAAACCACTCGGTCTTTAGCAGAGTAGGGACTCCCGTGGCCCTGTGAGAGAGAATCACCATTCGGCTTTAGCAGAGAATCACCACTCGACTTTGCCAGTGTGGTGACCCCGCCTTCTCACAGCCATTGGAGAGAGAACCATGCAGCTTTGCCAGAGTGGGAACCCCCGCAACATTAGAAGGGGGAACCATCACCTGGCTTTAGCAAAGATCCCAGCAACACAGCTGTTGGCGCGGGGAAACAAGGGAAGCCTACTTATAGGGGACTCAAAACTTGGAAAATTTTAGCTTAAGGTAAAAAGCTGTAAGTCTGGCAAGTAATGTATATGTTAAGCTTTTGTTTCAGAAACTACAGATAAGGCCCATCCTGGCTCCTGGGAAAAGCAGCCAATCTCCTGGGGCACTGGCTAGAGATTACCACCTGGGGACAAGTTGGAGGCATCAGGGTCTTTTGTGTGACCACCCCTCCTCCTTGGGAACAGCTAACTGCCAAGAACAGGAAGGCTGCAGCTTCGTTCACCTAATCCTCCCTGAATTTCAAAGCCCTCACCGCACCTTGTTTGTCCTCCCCTACCCCCTTTGTAAAAGATCTGGCCAGGAAAGAGAAGGGAAGATGGTTTGTTAGGGTACAAACCCACCATCTTCTCACATCGCCGGCAATCTGAATAAAGCGCCCATAAAAGATTCAATCGCTGTCATTGCTTATTGTATTTCGTAGTGACCGCCGGTGTCTTTTCCGGTTACACTACCAGCTGAGCACGGATTACTGGGAAGAACTGGGGGCTGCCTAAGCCACGGACTAATATTTCCTTTCCTGAGATACGGTACCCCAGACTGGGCAAAGGGGAAGGAAGGACTGTGTGTGTTTGTGGGTGTTTTAAGGGACTTTAGGGTTTTGATGAAGACATTAGGTCACTACTTTAAGTCTGTGCAGCATTAAATAAACATTTTCTTTCCTTTTCACGGAACTCTGGCATTGAGAGATGTCTTTCCTCTGGCAGCGGACATAGCGAACTTGGGGGGGTTTCTTTGGGTAATAGTATATTGTCCCAGGCCCCCCTCCCTTGGTGTTCTGTAACAGTATCTCAGGGAAAGAAAGAAGTCCGTGGCTCTGGCAGCCCCCGGTTCTTCCAGTGATCCGTGCTCGGCTGGCAGGCCTCCCTCCATTCCCAGAAGCATCAGCTGTGTCACCACCGTGATCTCCAGTTCTTAATCCAAACCCGCGTGGCACCTCCTAGTGGCCCACCAGCAAGAGTCCTTTCACCCCTTTCCCTAGGCTCTCCTGCATTCTTCCAAACTGCTAAGACAGAGCTCTGCATCACTGCTACATCTTGCTTCCAGCTTCCTAAGATGCTTGGCAAAAAGAGACCCAAAGCCGCCGCATGGTTCTCTCTCTCTCGCCAAAGTTGCTTGGGTCTCCCCCTTACTCCAAAGTGACGTAGTTCCCCTCTTACTCCAAGCTCTCACGCGGGCACTGTAAGCAGTCAGTGGGAGCTGCCTCCCAGTTACATCCCATGTGAAAGTCACTCTCACCTCTCTGGCTCAAAGCATGGCCACAGCTATTTAACATATCCATGAAACCAGTCAAAAACTACAGATATGTTAAATGACCATTCCTGAGGTTATTTGCAAAACTTGCTATGCAAAACAACTCTTAATGGCCCTGCTGCATGTGTCCCACCCCCCAGCTCAGACTTGTAGGGGTGAGGACATCCCATGTTTTTAATATTTCCTGGACCCCATTACAAATCCCTCTTAGGGGGGGGACCCCTGGATGTATACCCTATTACAGTCCCACACTGCTAGGAAGGCTCAGAGTCAGCACCAGTCTTGCTGAACAGGGCAGACACTGGGGATGGGGCAAGACTAACCTCAGATGGCACTCGAGGTCAAATGGTTACTATTCAAAAAGGCAGGTGACTGGGAGGCACTCAGATCCTCTCTGTCCTCATTCAAAAGTAATCTTCATCATTTGGATTTTTGAGCTACCATGATCCAAGTTTGCTGCTTGTCTTAAGTTTTGTTTTTCTGCATCTAGTATAACATTTACATACTAGGAACACGAGCAACGGTATTAAACCGATTAGGACAGAAAGTGTCTAATACTAGACAAGCAAGCATCTGAGGGAAACAAACATCCCAGCTGACCGAAAACCCTTCACATGTGTCATCATAGCGTCTTTAGTAAGCTAATATGTTTTCCTTCTTCGTCCTGTCTTTGTACTTTACGATATGTTTGGCCAGATGAATTAAGACTTCCTACTATTTCATTATCTAGAAACTCTATTGTTTTTTCTGGCCACTTGGTTTCCATAAAAATGACTTCACAGGGAGGATTAAGTTCAATTTCCCATAATATTGGATTTTCAGTATCAATATTATCATAATCTCTTTTTTAACCTCAGATAAAATTATTTTGCCTATAATTTTAGTATTACACCATGTTCCAGTAGTATTCAACATAAACTTGGTGTTATTACAATAAAAATCATTTGGTATAACAGAAGAATTCTCTAACCCTTCCCAGCAAAAACGCCCCTTTCCCATATACCAGATATCGCTATTTGCTGGGGTAGATACAATAGACCAGGATTGGGTGAATTTGGTACTCCATATAGATTAGGGCCATATAGATTCTCCTTTCTGACTTTCACAAATACTGAGATGGGTTTCCATTGTTTATTATTTTTAAATATGGCCCACCTCCTTCCCCTTGGGAGTATTCCAGTGTTGCTGAGGATGGTCTCTGTGCCAGCCAGTTGAACTACCAAGAATTTAAGCTTAGGACCTAACCAAGTACCTGGGCTTTTAAGACACAATGTTGTAGACTACAGTTCCCATCCAAAATTTTCCAAAATCCAGGGGATCCATGAGTCCCATAAATGTCTGGCCTGGGCTTCTGCGCCCACTATAGATGGCAAGTGCTTTCAGAGCTACTTCAGATTCTATTTGCATTGGCGTAGGCCAGCGGTCCTGAACCCCTGGGCCAGGGACTAGTATAGGCCTGTGGCCTGTTGGGAACCAGACTGCATGAGCAGCACGGAGCAAAGCTTCACTCACATTACCACCTGAGCTATGCCTCCTGTGGGAAGAAAAATTGTCTTCCACAAAACTGGTCCCTGGTTCCACAAAGCATGGGGACCGCTGGCATAGATGTTGGGACCTGTGGAGTCAGGGTGTAGGCACGTTTCCATTGTTGGGTTTACGCATGATTTTTTACAGTCTGTTGAGTCTGTTCTATCCATCAAGCTAAGTAAGGCCTTATTGGCTTTCCATGCTGCCTCCCACCCCTTTCTTTCTTCTTAAAACAGCATTCCTTCTATATGACCTGTTTTAGATAGAGTTGCTCATTAAATGCATGTTCAACTTGTCCCAGAATCCTAAAGTCAGCCCCTAATCCTCCAAGTATCCCTTTTATCTCTTTCAGAGGGCCAATGTTATCGGATCCACTAGGCATGTTGTTACCATTCGGTAGCTATCGCCAGGGTGTAGTTGGGGTATAATGAATGGCCCCAGAAATGTTGAGTTTCCCATGCCATAGGAACCCCCAAATGAGCTAGAGTTTGAGTATTCCATGGGGCTTCCCACAAGCTTCCTGGACACAAGGAGGGTGGGCTATTTACAGACATATCAACTGACCTAGTAATCCCAAAAACTTCTGAAATGAGGGCCCATTGATTTTTTTTTTTCTTGTTTCATGGACATTCAGCCACAGAAGCATGGCTGGTGAGTGTGAAGTGAAACACAGGGCAGGTCACTGCAAACTTTTCCCACCACATCCAGGTATTTTCCTTACCTTTTCATCACCCATTGCTATAGCTACACAATAGTCAGCTAGGTGGATCCACATGTGTTCTACCAGGGGAATTATCAGGGAGGTATTCTTGGAGGTATTTGTCCAAAATGGGTCTTTTATAATAGATATATCCAGAGAAAAAAAATATACCAAAGGTTATACTGATGATAGGAAAAGACAAATGTGTGGTCGATAAAGCATTAACTTCACTATCATGGCTGGTAAACAGAATATCATTGTCTAGTAGGTGGGAGAGATTAGCAGGTATCCACATTAAATTTTGCATGTCTAATAAGGGAGGGAGTCTGGGGAGACAGATAGTTTCCATTAGGAAGCTATAAGACGGATAATAATAATATAAAAACCACTTTATACACATTCAATCAATAGCAGCATGAACTTGTGAGTATGCAGGCCTTGCTGATGTCAGGGAGAGCT
Source organism: Tonatia bakeri (assembly GCA_004024845.1). NCBI lineage: Eukaryota > Metazoa > Chordata > Mammalia > Chiroptera > Phyllostomidae > Tonatia > Tonatia bakeri. Next base: position 40,560 of record PVIA01005320.1, read on the forward strand.
GTCTGACTTCATTGTCAACGGCTTCTTGTCCTTGAAAAGTCCCTGATCTCTGCTGTAGATGGTGGTTAGTGTCAGAGACAGGGGCAGGTATCCATTTGTCATTAGGCCCCTAATAAGGTCCCTTCCAACAATGTTGGAGAGTCTTTAATGGCTTTTCACATGAACAAAAATCTCCTGGTTATATATTGTGGTCTTTGAAGTCTGTGCCTCTCAAGAGTACAATGTGAAATGTTACTGATTAGTCCCTATGAGCTGGTCAATGATAATGAAGAATATCTCCTTCTAATAAAGTTGATCCATGTCCCTCCATACAGATTTATAGGGTGGCTGGTGACTGTTTCATCAGGAGAAAGGCTATGTTGCCATAGATTTCAGGTTGAGGAGCACTATAAGGAAATCTCTTGGTCAAGGGAGATTAAAAGCTTCTGAAGATGTGCCTAGTTGAGTTTTAATTGTATCACTTGTAGGTTTTGCCAATCCAGAGAACTAGGGGTGATAGGCACAATGAAAATACTGTAGAATAAGCCAAATAGTACAAATGGATTGCATCACTCATCTAGTAAAGGAGTCCCTCGGTGACTGACTTCAATGGAATTCCCGAATTTTGGAATTAATTTTTTTTTATAATTTACCTACCATTAAAGCTATTGCCCTCCTGCAAGGGAATGCCTCAACCCATACAAAATCATAACTAAACATTTTTGTATTTTTGAGATGGTGGCATTTGGATAAAATCCAGTGACCATACCTGGATCTAAAGGAAGTAAGAAATGTCCTTGGGCCCCATGGAATGATTTCCCTGGGCTATATTTTGGACAGAGAGAATATTTGCTCTATACGTAGGAGGAGGTTTCCAGTAACATTGTTTACTGCATGAAATCATCTTTTAGGACTCCCCTCTTAGCTCATGTACATGTTAAAGTACAGTATAGGTAATTAAGCTCATATAAGTAGGGTTGGTTTCTGATTAGGTCCAAGCCATATCTGTTTGTCTGGGATAAAGGTTCTCCCTTTTGTTGCTAAATCCTCTTTTACTCAGCAGCTGTCTGCTGGAACCATAACAGAGTTTTTATTGATTTACTAGGAAGTAAGGGGCATTCTCAGGTCTGGACAACTTGGCTGTTTAATGCTGCCTGTCTAGCTGCAGCTCTGGCTAAATACTTTCCTTTTGCCTCCATGGTGGCAGCTTTAGAGAGCCCTGGAATTTTGATAATTGCCAATTGTTTCCATTTTTGCATGGCATATAGCAATTTTGCAATCTACTTTCCATTTTTTTATGGATTGCCCTGAGAAAATTAAGAAGCCTCGCTGCTTTGACAATATTCTAAAGTTACGAAGTACACCAAAGGCATAGCTATTATCATCGTAAACATTGGCTATTAAATCTTTGGCCAATTGACAAGTGCAAGGTAAAAAAATTAATTAAGCTTGTTGGGCAGGTCTCATTCAAATAAAGAATTTTTCTTATCTCCACCATGGATGTTACTGCATATTCAGCTCAGTAATATTCTTATTTATTTTTCAAAGATCCATCTGTAAACCAAATTAAATCAGCGTTATCAAGGAGTTTCTTATAAACCATTCCTAGGATCAAGAAGGTGGTCAGTTCAATTTGATTTTAATAAGAGATAGAGGCTGGGCCATTAATAAACATTTGGAATCCAACTGTGACAATATCCAGCCAAACCCAGGAATACTCTAAGCTGCTTTCTTATTTTTGGAAGAGGGAAAGACAGAGCTCCTCTGAGTGTTTCAGGGTTGATTAGTAGCACATCCTTATATATCAGATAACCAAAGTATTTTACCTGGGGTAAACTGAATCACAGCTTATCCTTTGATATTCTATTGTATTCTTTTGGGAACCTAGTAAATGCCTAGAGTATAAGCTAAATTATCCATATATTGGATTAAAGTGAAATCTCTAGGAAATTTAACATCATCTAAATCAGCTTCTAGTATCTAAAGCAATAGGTTAGATGCTTCCATATATACCTGGGGCACTGCTGTCCAAGTGAACTTGTAATGTTCCCAGGTGAAAGCAAAGAGGTATGCAAAGAGGTATACAAAGAGAGCATAGTTATTCTTACTCTTATTGGGGCAAAGCTTCCCATGTAACTTCACACATCTCAAGAGGCCTAATTACTTTTAAAATTCCCCTCTATAAGGAGAGAGAATAAATCCTTGCAGTATTCTAGGGCCCATTGGAACAACTCAAAGCCAGTATTCAGTTAAAAAGTCTCTTAAAATTTAAGCTTTGTGAAGGTTTGTCAAACGCACTTAACCAAAAGACCATAACATAAAACTTTTTTATAAATCTGGGTAAAATAAGCACATATTTCATGGCAATAACTTTAAAAGACATCAATCTGGGGGTGGGGGGCAGGGCAGGGGAGAGCAATGGGAGAAAAATGGGGACAATTGTAACTAAACAACAACAACAAAATTTTTTTAAGACATTAATCAAACTCAAACTAGGTTGAATATTAAGTACTTTGTCCAGACCACAGGATCCTGCCTAATTTATATAAGTATTTTAATTTCTTTAAGCCAATAAAATATTACGCCCTGGTAATGCGGTCTGGAGGCAGGAAAGAACGCACAACACATACGACACAGAGGAACACACATTACATTAAAACCAGACACATCAAGACCAGACACATAATCTGAGTTACTAATATTTCTAGAGAAGACAAGGGCAACTTTAGCCACTTAAGGTTATAAACTTAAAGCTTTCACAAATTTCTACAACCCTCACAACCTTTTAAAAAACTTACAAAGTCTTATATTTTCACAAACCTTATTCATTCAGAAATAACCATCTTTATAACTCACTTTCTTCCTTTTCCCTCAAAAGTATTTTTATCTCATGCCTTCTATTATGAAAACCATGCAATTTCTTTCTGTCTTAATTTGAATTTTTAATTTTTAGTAACCTTGATTTCCTGTAATAACCAAAAATAAGCAGCCAGTACTCCCTAAATGGATTTTATGAACACATTTCATAACCTGTAGAACCATAGATTCCTCTATTGGCAAATACGCTCACTTTTAAGAAACACAACTCTAAAAAAGACATTTATAAACAAAACACTTATTAACAGCTTCAAAACCACTCCACAGCCTCTGCAATAAAAGCCAAAAGCAGATGAACCCAAGACTTGTCTAGCAATCAACATTTTAGCATTTCAAAATATCTAGATATCCAATAACCTTAATCAAAATTTACTAATTTAGAAAGGAATAGCTGAAATAAATTGAATTAATTTGATCAGATATGGTTAAGGGGCTTTTTCCAACACTTTTGATAAGATTTACCTTCCAAACTTTGCATTTTAAGAAATGGTCCATGAAAGACTTCTTGGAGACCTGGTGTCTGCATTTCAAAGACAGACTTTGGTTTGTCTGAGTTGTAGAGTGGGGAGGAGGGGATTGCTGGCACTTATTAGCTTCAGAAGCCTTCTTTAATTCAGAGACAGTCCCTGAAATTTATTAACTTTTAAGAAAATTTGCCCTGGCTGGCGTAGCTCAGTGGATTGAGCGCAGGCTGCGAACCAGGCATCGCAGGTTCAATTCCCAGTCAGGGCACATGCCTAGGTTGCAGGCCATGTCCCCCAGCAACCGCACACTGATGTTTCTCTCTCTCTCCTTCTCCCTTCCCTCTCTAAAAATAAATAAATAAAATCTTTTTAAAAAATCAAAATCTTTAAAAAAAAAATTTATCTGTGTTCTTCCTAGAAACTTTTAATTTCCAAATCAATGTATGCTTCCCATTCATTCAGTTTAGTTTTAGAGCCAGCATTTTCTAATTTTGCATGCAAAAAATTTATGCACCAAAAGAAAACTGCATTTTGGCCATTTTAAGTTGATATCATTTCTAGTGAAATCTTCCCACTTCTGTAATGCACTTGCAAGTCAAGGCTTCCTCCAGGAGGATTGATACGGTTTGGGATCTGGGAGTTTCTGGCCTTCCAGGCACAATTTCCCATGTTAATTTTAATTTTATTTTGAGGTCTATAAAACCTGTACTTTACTTTCTCAGAAAGCAACACCAATTAAAAAGCCAAAGTTGAAAACCAGCCACTGTTTTTCTTCCCTCCAGTCCTGCCTGAGCCTGGGTTCTGTCAACCCTTGACCTTTAGTTCCACCTCGAGGGTTTAAGGCAGCAGCTCAGATAAAGTCAGGGCCTCAGACCTTGAAACAGGGTGTCCAGGGTTCCAGTTGAAACTCACCCAAGTTCACCCTTTGCAAAATGAGTAACCAAGGAGGCACAATGGGCCCCTGCTGGTCTCTGGCACCAGTCCAGGTCTGCAAGGTGGTCTTGGGTGGGTTTCTTTGGAATCCTGCCAAATGTGCCATGTTAATGTCATCATAAGAAACATTCAAACCTGTAGAGAATGTTTATGAGTTTGTTTGAGCCAAACTCATAATAACTGCTGGGAAGCAACACCTCAATGGATTGAGAAATGCTCTGGAGAATGGCAGCTTAGCACTTTTCTTTATACATTAGAATCAAAGGAGGAGCCATAGTGGGTTACATGATGTCCACTGGTGATAGATTAGAGGAGACAGGAGAAAGCAAAGTGGGGAAACCTCGGGAATTGGATAGAAGGTAAATGACAGACACATACTTCTTTTCATAGGTAGGTGCCATAGTTAACAGTCAACAATTAACATAATAACAATAACAATGAGGCGATCTGTGGTCTCAGCTTGTGCCCAAAGGGTTTGGAAAAAGGGAAGTTACCGCCCTGGCTGGCATAGCTCAGTGGATTGAGCGCGGGCTGCGAACCAGGCATCGCAGGTTCGATTCCCAGTCAGGGCACATGCCTAGGTTGCAGGCCATGTTCCCCAACAACCGCACATTGATGTTTCTCTCTCTCTCTCTCCCTCTCTAAAAATAAATAAATAAAATCTTTAAAAAAAAAATGTTTAAAAAAAAAAAAAGAAAAAGGGAAGTTACCTTGACATTCCAAAGCTCTGTTATCATTGATGCAAAAAGACAACAGACAGGCTGTTAAGGTAAACATTGACTTTTGTTAAGGAAAAATACTGGCCTAGGACATGACTACCCACCATCCTGCTCTTAGTTAATAAGTTTTCATTATAGACCATCCTGTTAGAATGTACTGGGACATGGAGGACCTAAGTCACTGCCTATGCTGGAACAAAGAAGGTATGCGTCACGGCTAAATACCTGACCATGAGATTCCCTATTATCAGAAGCAACTGAGGCATAGCCACTGGAATCCTGCTGGAACCAGTTGAATCCTCACTGCTCCTCCCCTCTCCCTTGAGCCTTTCCCAGAGCCAAGGTCTGTAAATCTCCCTGACTTTCTGTTGCCAGAATCAGCCATCCCTGATCAGAGGACATTGTCTTACAAACCTACACCCAGGACACCTGGGGCAAATCAGCAGGGTGATCCACCCTACTTGGGGGTTCTGCTACACACCCTTAAAAACACTTCTGCCCTTTCCCTTGCTGCTGCAGTCTGCTCGGACTCAGCCTGCCTGATCACAGTGTCCTGCCTCAAATAAAAGCCTTTAATTGGATCTTTGTGCCTCCTGGTCCTTTCTTAGCCACCTTTGTGGTTACTTTAGGTCTGAGTTTGTAAGCCTGACTCGAAGTCCTCCCCTGAGCTTGTCAGGTTAATATGTGGCCCCTCTTCTTCCACAGAACTCAAAATCCAAGGTCCAGTTTCACCAGCAACCACTGGTGCTATGTCACTGCCAGCATCACTGGTAACCTCTTCCCAACACTAGGTTTGTTAAGGGAGACCCTCTCCATCAGTCAGTAGTCACATTCAGGTTACACACAGAGAGGGAGACAGTACACAGTGGAAGCGAGCAGAGAGAGAGCCTCTGGAGAGAAGTTCCAGTCACTGACTGAGTCTGCAGGTGGAGAGACAGGGGTGGTCTCAAGCCCAGAGGCTGTGGTGTGGCCCCATCTCAGGGAGCAGCAGAGCTCCAAGCTTGAGCGCTGGGTGGTCAGAGCTGTGAGTTTTCACAGACCGCCAGGGGTGGAGATCCCACCCATATCCGTGTCCAGACTTGTGGTTTTGGGTGTTTCTGTTACACCCCATTACCTCAGTCTTGACGTAGCACTCAACATCATGGTCCTGGCTGACAGCGACTCCATACTGCATTGCCATAGGCGTCCATAAAGTCTCTGCTGGCTAGCTCTCTGCACGAGTGCAGCGCACTACACACATACTCACCATTGTCCACGGTATTCAGTACAGTGACACGCTGTACAGCGTCATAGTCTAGGAGGTGTAGGGGACAACTTGTCACGCCAAAATACCTCTTTAGCATAGGATTATTTTAGGTTAGTTAATTTTAAGACACAGCAGACAAAGAAGGCACTCTGAAAACCAAGAACCAGTTACCCTTGGTAAAAGACATTTACATTTGTGAGGAAAATCTCCACGGGCAAGGGCATCACCCTGGAAGGTCAGGTAGGGAAAGACCTCATCTTTAGAAACTCCTATCTGTGAAGAAGTCAAAGACTTAAATGTGCACAACTACTTGACCCTTGTAACCGTACTTTTCTTGGCAACCTTCCATAACTGAGTCTTCCCCCCAATATGTTATTTCGTCTGCAGCAGAAGATGGTAGTTAAGGTGGTGGCTTCAGCCATTTTGGCGAGTTGCTCACTTTTTCTGGGTCTCTCCCACGTATACAGGAGGTAGACATATTATTAAACTGCAGTTTGTTTTTCTCCTGTTGACCTTTTATTACAGGGCTGTCTCAGCCATGAACCCAGAAGGGTTAAAAGGAAAATGTTTCCTTCCCTACAGAGCAATAGGCTGCATCATATAACCTAGGTAGGTGTGCTGTAGGCTAGACCATACAGGTTTGCGTAAGTGCACTCTAGGATGTTCGCATTAGGATGACATTGCTTAAGGATGCGTTTCTCAGAACGTATCCCTGCCGTTAAGTGGCAAATGACTACAATGAAGTCACCTAGACTAAAGGTCCGAAACACAATGCTCAGATGATCAAGTACAGGGGCTCTTCCTGAGCTTCAGTCCCGGAAGGATCCTGGCCCAGAGTTCCTATTTGCTAACCAGTACTTGTTCTCAATTCCTGGTTTCAAGCCTCTTGGGTGAGCTCTTGGTCACAGTTTGTGATTCCTACACAGACCAATCACCTGCAGAAGGTATTGGCTAAGCCAAAGCCTATCTGAAGAGATCGATTCTGATGTCTATGGGGCGGAGGGATCTGTTTTGCATAGCCCCACCCCTACCCAATACTCATCCAATCAAAATGAGCTAGTCAAGGACCAACCCCTCCAGAACTGTCCCATCTCAGGGTACGTTGTTGTGCCTGGGGAATTATCCACCTGCATGCTGGTTTGCTCCCCCAGATGTCTCAAGGACTACTATCTCAACAGCCTGAACTGGCAGTGACTCGGACGCAGCCAAGCTGCCTACTAGATAAAGGTCAAACCTTGGCTTGCCTGTTCGTTTAGCGTGTCCTCTGCCTGCAGTCAAGCCAATCTCTCCAGGCGCTCCTCCCCCATCGGAAAAGGTCTTTCTTCCCTGCAGCCATAAAAGTTTTCTGGCTCCCAGGCACTCCTTTCTCCACACAGATGGAAACGAGCGCCCTCACACACAGCCCCTCTCTAATATCCGTTGCCATGCTGTGCACAGCCCATGCCTGTGGGGAATGGCAGTCCCTCTTGAGAATCCTTTCTCAGATTTCTGACAATTCAGCCTGGCAGTGAGGTGTTAATGACAAAGAGAAGGCATGGTTGTAAAGCCTGAAGCCTAGACCATTTCCACTACCACCTTTCCTCCCTACAAATACAGTCTCTTAAGGCTTTCTTCAGATAAATGGAAAATGTATCCATAACGTCTTTGCAGGTGTGCACTGTACATCTCACACTTCCCTTTCTGTCATGCATTATTCTCTCTCCCCAGGCCTCATTAAAGTTCAGTGGGAGAGGGGTAAGTGCTAACACCAAACCCAGTTGGATATTAGTGGGTCAGTGCTACCACAGGAGGTCTGTAAGGCAGACAGGGAGTGGGAAAGAAGATCACACAGAGGAAATCCAGACCAGGCATCCTCTCCTACCTAGTGTATGGTGGAGCCTTGGAGAGCGGAGCACGGGACTCTGAGCATGGGAGGAAACGGAGACATCTCTTTCTCCCCCCTCCCTGCCCCTGGGGAGCTAGAAAACTCACAGCAGGTAGGGACAGAGATGGGAGTGGGAGGGGCCCCATCCACAATTCATAAGAGACTGAACAGGTGCCAGAAGGCTAGGCCCTCACTGAGTAAAGCTGTCACATAGAAACACACACACACACACACACACACACACACACAAAACTGGAAGGAAAATTTCCAAATTATCTCTCAGTGGTGAAACTTCAGAGTTTTGTTCTTTATCTTGGTTTTCTATTTTTCCTACAAGGCATATATATTATGTTTGCACTTAACAGTTATATACACATACATGTATATATAAAACAGAAAGGGCAAGGGGCTCAGCTAGTCAATGTAGTACCCATCCCTGGAGACCAAGAAAGGCCCCTCCTTCAAGGGGACAAGGGGACCAGCTCACAGTTGGAGTCAGCAGTGACAAGAACCTGTCCTGGGAGGGGCTGGGCCTCAGAAAACTGCCTCATTTGTTTATTTTTTGTACTCTCAGAGCAATAATGGCCTTGTGAAGACCTTTCTCACAACCACTCTGCAAGGGAGTGTTGAGCCAAAGCACAGTCATTCTCCTTCTGTCACGGACACTGAGCAGAAGGGGACAGGGGACAAGCCTGCAGTTTCCTCACCCACCTGCTGAGGTCAGAGCCAGGCACTGGCCCCAGGGACGGATATTCCAGATCATGCATTTTCTTTTCCTTCTGCAAAGAGTTTTTCCTTCTGAAACTCATGAACTTCTCTTCCTGCGGGGTGGATTTTCATTTCACGTCGTTGTCCCTGGCATTATTTTTGCCACTGTGCCTGCCACAGTGAGTATCACAAGTTCCCCCAAACTACGGAGTCCCCGTGCCAGAGGGCACACTTGCAGAGGCTTTGCAGATGCAGAATGTCTGTCCAAGTCCAAAGGCTTATTTGCGCCATGAAACCACACAGGGTTCTTGTCCAGTAATGGCTCTCTTACCCTGTTAACTTAAAAACCACCCAAACTGGCAGGAGAACAGGGATGGGATTACTTTTCTGTGGGTCTTGTGGTGTTTCAAATCCATGTTACTTTTACATAACGCAGAAAGAGCCCTAACCAAATTATAAAAGCAAAAAAAACCTCAACCCAAAACTTTTCTGAATGCAAAAACTGGGGGGAGGCCAGTGTGGGGCAGCAAGCCCCTTGTTTCTCGCTTAGCGGTTGACTCTAGATAAGGAATATTTTGGAGCTCTCAATCCAAAACAGAGAATTCACCTTCCTCCTCTCTGCTGCTAGGTATTTCAGACACCTCGGCTCCAGGGCTGCTAGTTTTCAAAGTTCCCGAGTGTTTTGCGGTTCGGGTAGTTTGCTTGCTTCGCCGGAATACGCACCTAGAGAAGGCAGGACGAGCCCCTTCAGGCGAGCAGTCTCCCTAAGCGGGCCAGCTGCGCCCCAGGGTGCGCAGGAGGCTGAGAAGAGCACGCCCGCCCCCAGCGCCTGGCGGCCGCCCGCCACTTCCAGCTCACTCTACTTCACCCTTCCCAAGTCACAAGGGGCGACAGGGTCACGGGGCAACACGGTCACTGGGCTCCCAGACCGTCCGGACTCACCGCGGGGCCCGCCAGGACCAGGAGCGCCCTCAGCTCCTCTCGGAAGTTGGACAGCCGCAAGCAGCGTGGCCCGCGGCGCTTAGGGGCGGCCTCCGGCTCTCGGGGTCCGGCCCCGGGCTTCTCCGGGGACTCCATGTGTCTAGCGCGCTGCGGTGCAGGAGTGCAGAGGTTGCTGCCGCCCGCAGGGCCAAGGGCTCACTCTTCTCAGTCCCCGCCCCGGCCCGCCCTCCACCACCGCAGCCCGTGGGGCGTGCCGCCAGCCAGTCTGCGATCTGGTCGAGTCCCTTGCACCTCTGTGTGCAACTTGGAAGGCCAGGTTTGGAAAAGCTTTGGAAACAAACCGAAGGCGTGGCAGGGGCTGAGCCCGCCGAGACTCCTACGAAGCCTCCGAAGTCCGGGCTGTCCTGGGCTCTGCGCCTGGGGCGGGAGTGGGGAGAGGGACCGGGGTGTCTTAAGGTTTGAAGCGTGGGGGGAAGCAGTTAGCCGCCCGGCCAGGCCAGCCAGGGGCGCGGTGGGCGCAAGCCTGCGTCTTGGACACCTCGGCTCTGGTAGTAGCCGTTCTGAAGACTGCCTTCAGCACAGGCCTTTAGCACACAGAGTTTGGAATTCGCGTGTTCTTTTTCTCGCACTACTTGTTCCATTACAGAATTTAGAATCTATGAGGATGAAACATTTCCGAGTGGGATCGTTCGTGTTACGTTCTCGTTACGTTGGCTGGTTTTCTTGGATGTTTCTCGTCAGCCTGGTGTGGGAAACAAGAGACCATGAGCATGGGCAAATGTGGCTTCAAAGGACACCTGCCACATTCCATCTGGGCGAGCAGATGCAGCTTGCCTGCCTCCTAGAGCCTCAGTTTCTTCCTCCGTACACTCAAAATATCTACGTCACCGGTTGTGATGAGGATTAAATTGGATTGTATAGGTGGACCACCTGCCCTCAACCTGGTTCACAATAGTTGCCTAAGAAATGATAGTTACCAGGACAAGGACGGTTTCTGTGATAGTAAAACATCCTTTTGCTATAAATGACCTAACATAAGCAAAGAAAATGGAAAACGTAAATTTGGGGGCTCACATAATCAGGAAGTCTGGATGCAGGAATTTTAAAACAAACTCACCAGTGCTCTCTTTCTCTCCCCCAACCCCTCCCTCTTCCCACTAATTTTGAGTCTCTCCTTGGTGTTATTCTTTCTCTGTGGGCAGCAGTCTTTTCCTGCTCTGGGGAGAGTGGCCTCTAGTGTAGGGGTTCAGAATGAGTCACCCCCAAATGTGCTTCTGTGATATGCAGATTACTTTGGGCTAAAGGCAGTGAAGACTCTCAGGGCTCGGGACAAGAGGAGCTTCTGCCTCCCCTCTCCAACTACCTAGAAGAATTTAAATTAGGGTCCTTGCCGGTAATAAGAGTTATTATCAGAGATAACCTTTTCACCTGTGGCAGGTGAAGTACTGATTACTGAAAACCCACTCTTCTCACCCTCCTACGGCAACCTTCCTCACCTCTGAAGCCCCAAGGTGCCTTACCTGCCCTTAGCTCAGAATGCCATGTGCACACCCACTCTCCCTTCCTGTCCTGACCCTCTCACATGTGTGGGGTCTCTGACTGTTTCTTGGAGGGGGTTCCCATGTGCACAAAATTAAATTTGACTCTCTCTTGTTAATCTGTCTCCTGTCAATCTGATTATTCAATCAGCCGAAAAAGAACCAGAAAGGGGAAGGCAGAATGTTTCCCTTTTCTCACATCAGAAACCCTCATTCCTAGCTTTCCTACCCTATAAACCAGAAAATAATACTCCTACCACTTCACTTCTAACTACAGACAAACAAAGAAGAAGGGAGAAAATTGTTTGGCTGTATGCAAGTCTCTCGCCCATCCTTGGAACAATCATCCTGGCCAGGGAAACAGGGTCTTCGGTTTGGCTGGGCCCGGACCAGGAACTCAGCTCCGTACCAAGAGGGCTGGGTGCTGGGACTGCAATAGTGCCACCAGATCTTCACGTGGGGAGTGGAGGAGGAGGAGTTTCCCAAAAGCAATGAGGATCCAACAGACAAAAACCCTAGAATCTACACTGGATCTTCAATCACTGCTAGTCTTTAATAGTCTTCTGGAGTTTTGGACAATGTAGTAAGACATGAAACAGAAATGCAATTACAAATATTAAGAAAGAAGAGGCAAAATATTACTTGTAGTTATAATTCCAGACAATACAAAGAAATCAAATGGGGAAAAAACTAATAGAAGTAACAAATGGGTTTAATAATATTGCTACATACAAGTTTTTCAACAGACAATATCAGCTCTTTATATTGGTAATAACAAATGAAAATTTTGGAAGAAGAAATCTCTTTCGCAATAGCAACAAATGAACATTTCTTATGATGTGGAACATAAGACCCCACTACTTACAGGGACTGTGAACAGTAACTTCCTTCCAAAGAGGACAGTATGGAAAGAGGAAGAAACAGTAATTTTACAGAGGAGAAACCTGGCAAAACATTGCCTCACCTGTATGACCACGGCTAGTATCAACAGTGGTAAGTCATGCTGATAGTATGGACCTGTGTCAGTTTCCTAATGCTGCTTAACAAATTACCCCAAACTTGAAAACCTCAAAGGTTTATTCTTTCACAGTTCTGAAGGTCACAAGTCAGAAATCAAAGAGTTGGCCAGGTTAGTCCCTTCTGGAGGCTCACAGGGAGAACCTGCTCGCCTTCTCTCCTAGCTTCTGGGGGTTGCCTGTGGTTCTTTGCATTCCCTGATTTGTGGCAGCGTAACCTCAATTTCTGCCTGCACCATCACCTGTTTGTCTGCTTCCCTATTTTCTCTTCTTTTAAGGACACCAGTCATTGGATCGGGGCTAACCTAATCCACATGACCTCATCTTAACTTCATCACATCTACAAAGACCCTAGTTCCAAATAAGGTCACATTCTGAGGTTCTGTGTAGATGAATTTTGGAGGGACACCATTCAACCATACCCTTTGATGTGATGTGATAAAAATAGCACTTTACCTTTATGGCCTTTCTCCCCTAAACTCGTAACCCCAAGTCTAACCTTTAGAAAAATACCAGACGAATCCCGACTGAGGGACATTCTACAAAATTCCTGACCAGCACTCCTCAAAACTGTCAACATCAACAAATTTAGGACATTCTGAAAAACTGTCACAGCTAAGAGAGTCTAAGGAGACATGACCTGGAATGTAATAAAGTGGTATCTTGGCGGTATCTATGGAAATCCTGGGACAGAAAAAGGACTTAGGCAAGAGTTACAGAAATCTGAATAGAGTATGGACTTTAGTTAGTAATCATGTATCAGTATCAATTCAGCTCCTGAAAGTTATTGTGTAACTACAACCAGAGCACCTGCTCCAATCTTGGCAGCAAATAGCTGGAAAATTCCCCGCAGAGATTTAACTCTCAATAGCAGGCAAAACCAACACGGAAGTGGGGGTTTGGGGAACAGTTTGAAGTTTTTCACTTGCAGAGAGAGCTGAGAGCAACATTTATAGCTTTTAAGTATTGTGTGGAGGTTACAGTTAATAAGGAACAACATGCATATGAAAGTATTTGACCTATCTCTGTGTTCTGGTTTTCTCCAGTTTTCACACCATTGGCATAAAGAAGTCAAAGGTAGATGCCATTGGACCAAAACACAGCCGTTTTATATTGTGATAGATCCTCAAAACTCTTTTTGTGTGTTTTTAATGTGAATAATTTTAATGTGAAATACGTGTGACATTTATTTATGAATTTTAGGAAAGACCTGAATTACTTAAAAACACATGCTGCTCCCGTAGAGGGCCCCCCTTTTCCAATTCATGTATCAGGTTTTAATCCATTCCAATATATTTCATACTTTAAATTTTTAATAGTGATTCTAAAAGTATTTGAGAATATAAATAGGCAAGGATTTTTTAAAAACATTTTCTGAAGAAACAAAGTAATGTGGAAAGAAGTAGCCCTATCAGACAATAAATAGTTTTTAAAATAATATGCAATTAGCACAAGACTATACAACCAGATAAGGGAACAATAGGCAGCCAAAAAAAATTGACTTCATTGATAGGTGACATTAGAATTGATGAAAGCCTCTCAAAATGGAAATCAAGAGAGGTCACCACAAAAATAGTACTCAGACAAGAGGTTTATTAAGAAGCTTGTGCATGCAAGGGAGTTAGCTGCCAGGAAAAGAAATAATGGGCTGCTCCCCAAACAAAGGCTGGGGACAGTTTTGGATAAGTTGAGGTGGGAAAAATTATGTCTAAGTGTATAGAGGTTGGGTCTCTTTGGCACCTGGACAGTGGAACTACATGCGTTTTCATGTGTCACATGTCTCATTAGAATGTGAAATTTCCGCCCTGGCTGGCATGGTTCAGTGGACTGAGCACTGGCCTGTGAACCAAACGGTTGTGGGTTGGATTCCCAGCCAGGGTAGAAGCCTGGGTTGTGGGCCAGGTCCCCAGTAGGGGGTGCATGAGAGGTAACCACACAATGAGGTTTCTTTTCCATTCTTTGTCCCTCTCTTCCCCTCTGTCTAAAAATAAGTAAATAAAATCTTTTAAAAAATGTTAAATTTCTACCCAGGGGTGTGTTTTTCACTATTATAATGAAGGCCCAGCCTGTGTCATAAGCAGTTGAAAAACCTGCTTGACCTGGAAATATTAGGATTTTGATTGGCATTACATTGTATCTGCAGATTACTCATAAAGAAAGTACCTAATTAAAATACTGAGTTTCTAGTTTAATTATTCCCCTAATCCAAACAATTTCTGGGATTTCTCTAAATGAATACAGCCATGCTGCTGCTTAGGGATGGGGATTTCTGAGAAATGCCTCCCTGGGTCATTTCCATGTGAGTGAACATCACAGAGTGCACTGTGAAACCTAGATGACAGTGTGGCCCAAGGCACACCTCAGCTATACAGTATAGCCTGTTGCTCAGTAGGGGAGGAAAAATATTTCCCTCTACCCTTCCGGGTGCTTGGCTGAACCATGCCAATAATAAAAGACAGCTTAACAGGAGAAAACCAAAGTAATTCATGAAATGGCTGAAGCCATTACCTTAAATACCATCTTCAGCTGAAGACAAAAGAAGACATTGGGAGTTGAGGGAGTCAGGCATGGGAGAGGACCACAAAAAGCACACTCCACAAGAGTAAGGTTGGAATGCAGGTTGAAGTCCTGGTCTGCAGTGATAAGAGATTGGTAACAAAAACTAAAAGGGCTTTTCAAAGTGAGAGGCAACAAGCACTTACTGAGATCCAGAAGGATAGCTGCTTGGGAAGCATTGATTCAGGAAGAAGTCCAAATAATGTTCTGATTAGGAGACAAAGGCTAGAGGGATTTACGAGAAATGGAGGGGGGGCAATTACATCAATATGGACGGAAGGCATTTCCATTGGTTCAGATAACATAACAGTGATACTATTCTAAAAAAAAAAAAGGTTTTGTTTTTTCAGTCCTGTAGTCATAACTACTTCCTTGTAATCTGCTACAAATAACTTTTGGAATGCACAATACTGCTTTAGGTCCCTCAAATATTATTTTGTCCTGTTTTAACATACCAAAGATTGAGGTAAAAGACATGCAAGTCTGCCATGGCAGGTCTGATCCATTTAATTTAGATGTTTATTTTATTTTACTTTACTTTACATGCTGTCCCAAGGGGCTAACAGATTTCTGGGGGGCCACAGTGAGGTGATCAACAGTGGCACTTGGCCACAGGCTCTGACTTTCCTTGCAAGGAGGGTACAATATATGCAAATCAATAAATGTAATACATCATATAAACAAAAGCAAAGACAAAAATCACATGATCATATAAATAGATGTGGAGAAAGCATTTGATAAGGTATAGCACCCATTATGATAAAAACACTCAGCAATGTGGAATAGAGGGAACATTCCTCAACATAACAAAGGGCATATACGAGAGACCTACAGCCAACACCATACCCAACATCATAGTCAGTGGACAAAAACTAAATGGTTTCCCACTAAGATCAGGAGCAAGACAAGGATGTCAGCTTTGACCAGTCCTATTCAACATAGTATTGGAAGTTCTAGCCACAGTGATCAGACAACAAAAAGAAATAAAAGGCATCCAAATTGGAAAGGAGAAGTAAAACCGTCATTGTTTGCAGATGACATGACCTGCTCACATGAACTACTTGACCTAATAAGTGAATTTGGCAAAACAGTGCAATACAAAGTCAATATTCAGAAATCAAAGGCATTTTTGTACACCAACAAATGAAATATCAGAAACAGAAATCAGGAAAAAAATCCCATTTGATATAGCAACAAGAAAATAAAGTACCTGGGAATAAACCTAACCAAGGAGGTGAAAGACCTATACTTAGAAAACTACACAACACTGAAGAAAGAAATTAAGGAAGACACAAACAAATGGAAGCATGTACCATGTTCATGGATTGAAAGAACTAACATCATCAGAATGTCCATACTACCCAAAGTGATTTATAGATTCAATGCAATCCCTATTAAAGTACCAATGACATACTTCATAGATATAGAACAAACATTTCAAAACTTTGTATGGAACCATAAATAACCCCGAATATTCACAGCAATTTTGAGAAAGAAGAACAAAGTAGGAAGGATCACAATACCTGATATCAAACTGTACTACAAGGCCACTGTAATCAAAAGAGCCTGGCACTACCATAAGAACAGACACATAGACCAGTGGAAGAGAATAGAGAGCCCAGAAATCAACCCAATTCTCTGTGGTCAATTAATATTTGACAAAGTGGGCAGCAACATAAAATGGAGTAAAAATAGCCTCTTCAACTAATGGTGTTGGGAGAGCTGGACAGCTACATGCAAAAAATGAACTCGATCACCAGCTTACACCATACACAAAGTTAAACTCAAGATCGATAAAAGACTTAAATATAAGTCGTGACACCATAAAAATCCTAGAGGAAAACTTAGGCAAGAAAATCTCAGATATTCTGCACAGCAATATTTTCACCAATATGTCCCCTAGAGTAAACAAACGGGATCTCATCAAAATAAAAAGCTTCTGCGTGACTAAAGAACACAGAATTAAAATGAAAAGAGAACTTTATGAGAAAACATAGTTGCCAATGATACCTCAGACAAGGGTTTGATCTCCAAAATATATAAAGAACTCATATGCCTCCACTCCAGGAAGACAAGCAACCCAATTACAAAATTGGCCCTGGCTGGTGTGGCTCAGTGGATTGAACACCAGGCTGTGAACCAAAGTGTTCCCAATTCAATTCCCAGTCAGGGTACATGCCTGGGTTGTAGGTCAGGTCAGGTCCCCAGTAGGGGGCACGAAGGAGGCAACCACACATTGATGTTTCTCTCCCCCTCTTTCTCTCTCTCTTCTTCCCTGTCTAAAATAAATAAACAAAATCTTTTTTAAAAATGGGCAAAAGACCTGAACAGACACTTCTACAAGGAGGACATACAGAGGGACTGGAGGCAAATAAAAAGATACTTGGCAACACTAGCCATCAAAAAGATGCAAATTAAAACCACAATGAGATACCACTTCACACTGATGAGAATGGCCATCATAAACAAAGCAACAAATAACAAGTGTCGGACAGGTTGTGGAGAAAAGGGAACCCCAGTGCACTGTTGGTGGAAATGCAGATTAGTACAACCACTGTGGAAAATGGTATGGAATCTCCTCAGAAAACTAAAAATGAATTGCCTTTTGACCCAGCAGTTTCACTGCTGGGACTATATCTTAAGAACTCTGAAACACCAATCCAAAAGAACCTATGCACCCCAATGTTCATAGCAGCACAATTTGCAATAGCCAAGTGCTAGAAGCAACCCTAAGTGCCCATTAGTAAATGAATGGATCAAAAAACTATGGCACATGTACATGCTGAAATACTATGCAGCAGAAAGAAAGAAGGAGCTCCTACCCTTTGGGACAGCATGGGTGGAACTGGAGAACATTGTGCTAAGTGAAATAAGCCAGGTGGTGAAAGACAAATACCACATGATCTCACCTTTATGTGGAACCTAATCAACAAAACAAACAAGCAAGGAAAATATAACCAGAGACATTGAAATTAAGAACAATCTGACAGCAACCAGAGGGGAAGTTACTGTCATAGGGGAGGTGAGAGGGGATAATGGGGGAGAAGAGGAGAAGGATTTTCAGGAACAACTATAAAGGACACATGGACAAAACCAAGGTGGGGTGGATACAGGGGAGGGAGGTGGGGATGGCTGGAATGAGGGGGGAGTGGTGGGCAGAAAGTGCAGACAACTGTAATTGAACAACAATAAAAGAAAAATTAAAAAAGAAAGGAAAGATTTAAATAAGAATAAGAAGATAGAGGAAAGAAATACATTCTAACTAACAAAGGCAAATACTTAGTAAAAGCAGTGGATCAACTGACTACATAGCTAGTACATACAGTAAAAGGCAAAGGTAGTAAGATTATATATACTTACAACAAAAAATTAAGAGACAGACAAAGATGCACATACAAAGGAAGCAAAAATAATGACAAAAAAGATAAACATGGAGGGAATGAATAAAAATTGTAGTGATTTTACAGTGTGTTCAAGCTTAAGTCATCATCAACATAAAATAGGCTGCTCTAAACATGGCTTGGTATACATGAAGCTCATGGTAATCAAAAACCAAAAATCTGCAAGAGATATACAAGAAATACAGAGAAAAGAATCTAAACACAACACTATAGAAACTCATCAACATACAAGAGAAGATAGCAAAAGAATAAGAAAAGATCAGAGAACTACAAAAAAATCTGAAAACAATGAAATGACAATGACTACACATCTATCACTAACATAAGTGGACTAAATAAATTCTCCAATCAAAAGTCATAGGGTGGATGAATAGATTTTTTTTTAAAGATCCATACATATTCTGCCTACAAGGACCCACTTTAAAACAAGGGCTGTAAGGAGAGATAAAGAAGGGCACTTCATGACGACAAAAGGATTAATCCAATAAGACACAGATGTCAAACACAAGGCCCACGGGCTGAATCTGGCCCCCCCACCTTGTTTTATCCGCCCGGCACCTCGTTTCTACCCAGTGGCAGCGCCAAGCTCCTTGCCCCTAGTTAAGGAGTCAGTTACATCCATACAGCCCTAAAATTACATTCGGCCCTTTGAAGGCAACTGTGACACTGATGTGGCCCCCAATGAAAATGAGTTTGACACCCCTGCAATAAAAGAATATATGATGTATAAACACCCACATGCCCAACATAAGAGCACCTAAATAAATAAAGCAAATATTGACAGACAAAAAAAGAGATTGACAGTAATATAATCATAGTAGAAAGTTTTAATACCCACTGTCATCAATGGATAGCTCATCTAGAAAGAAAAATCAACAAGGAAACAGTGGCCTTAATTGACTCATTAAGCCAGATAGATTTAATTGATATTTTTTAACATTTCACACCAAAGCAGCACATAAAACATTTTTAATAAGAGACCACATTTTAGGCCACTAAACAAGTCTCAACAAATTTAAGAAGATTAAAATCATATTAAGCATCTTCTCTTATCGCAATGGTATGACACCAGAAATTAATTACAAGAAAAAACTGAAAAGCACACAAACACATGGAGATTAAATAACACATTACTAAACAATAAATAGGTTAACAATGAGATCAAGAAAGAAGTCAAAAGATGCCTTCAGACAAATGAAAATAAAACTCAATGACCTTAAGTCTATGGAACACAGCCAAAATAATTCTATGAGGGAAATTCAGAGCAATACAGGCCTATCTCAAGAAACAAAATAAAATCTTAAATAAATAATCTAATTTTACATAAAGTAACTAGAAAAAGAGGAACAAAGTCCAAACTAAGTAGAAAGAAGAAAATAATAACAATCTCATAAGAAATAAATGAAAGAGGAAATATTAAGAAACCAAGAACTGATTCTTTGAAAAGATAAACAAAACTGATAAACATTTAGTGAGACTCTTCAAGAAAAGAGGGCCCAAATAAATAAAATAAGAAATAAAAGAGCAGTGACAACCTACACCACATAAATATAAAGGATTATGAGAAAATACTATGCCAACAAAATGGACAACCTGGAAAAAATAGAGAAATTCTTCCCTGGCTAAGCGGCCCAGCTGGTTGGAGCGTTGTCCTGTACACCAAACGGTTGCAGGCGTGAGTCCCGGTCAGAGCGCATGGGACGCAACCCATCAATGTTTCTCTCTCACAGTGATATTTCCCTTTCTTTCTCTCTCTTTCTCTAAAATCAGTAAACATATCCTCAGCTGAAGATCTTAAAAAATGGATAAATTTCCAGAAACATACCGTCTTTCAAGGCTGAATCAGAAAGAAACAAAATCTGAACAAATCTACTAATGAAATTGAATCAAACAAACAAAAGTTCTGGACTAGATGATTTCATGGGTGGATTTTACTGAATATTCAAAGAAGGATTATTATCTATTCTTCTCAAACTATTCCAAAGAAAAATGAAGAGGAGGAAAAGTTCCCAAACATATTTTATGACACTACCAAAACCTGACAAACACACTACAACTAAAAAGATAATTATAGGCCAATATCCCTGATGGGCATAGATGCAAAAATCCTCAACAAAATATTAGCAAACCAGATCTAGCAATACATTAAAAAGATTATACATCATGATCAAATGGGATTTATTCCCATATGCAAGGCTAGTTCAGTATCCACAAACCTGATATGACACACCACATAAACAAGATGAAGTATAAAAAGCATACAATTACATCAATAGATGTAGAAAAGGCATTTAACAAAATCCAACATCTATTGTAAAAAAAAAGAAAAGAAAAGAAAAAAAACTCTCAGCAAAGTGGGTATAGAAGGAAGACACCTGAACATAATAAAGGCCAGATATGGAACAAAACAAGGATGTCCACTTTCACCACTTTTGTTCAACATAGTATTAGAAGTCCTAGCCAGAGAAATCAGACGTGTCACGCAAGCCCATTTGGAGTGACGCATTTGAAACCCCTCCACAAGGCAAACCCCACCCTAAGAGTCCAGCACAGCACAGTGCCCTGAGGCCAAGATGGTAGCAGTGCTTTTTCACCACCGGGTCTGCAGACCTGAGAAGAGACAGTGGTTACCAGTTCCTGGGACAGAGGGAGCCCTGTGGACAGGGTCACTTGACGTGACCTGTGAGGTTCGGTCAAGACCACAGTCTGCAGTGACCATGCAGGGAGGCAGCTGGCAAAGACCCTTTGAAATACTGAATGCACAAATAGGCAATAGTATATAAACTAGAATTCTGACCCACAGCTTGGAGCAACCAGCCCAGAAACAACCCCTTACTTACAGAAGCAGCCCAGGAAGCCAGCCTTCGATGTGTCAGACTTGCACAAAGTCAGACTGCTGTCTTCAGTAACAATCCAGGGAGGAAAAGAGTAAAGAAATAAAATGGGGTCACTATAGTCAAGCTGCTAAATTGTTAGAATCAAGCAGGCTGAGGCAATGAGCAAACAACTCTATTCTTAAACAGCCTGCGAACTTAAACTTTTGAACTTTCAGTTGTCCACCAGTGCCCGGATTCACCCAAATGCCACAGTTAAATCTCTGAAGGATTTAAGAAAGAATGATCACACGCTGGAGATGTATCTATCTCTTAAAGGTAGCCACCTGTCTTGCATAAGAAAGAATGTTTCCTTATCCAGACCACCAGACATCTGAAAGATTACCATCCTGAGCTAATAATCCAAGGGCTAAGAACACAGGACTTTTTTTTTCCAGACATGTGCTTTGTACTATTGTCAAAGTAAGAAACATCCAAACCTGTAGAGAATTTTTATGAGAATTTATTTGAGCCAAACTGGTGACACAAGTAGGGGAACAAGATCTGATGTTTCAGAGAATAACAGTTTTGCAGTTACTTTTATACATTAAAAAGTAAGGAGGAAACCTAAATATTACATAAAGGTGGGAGAAAGTAAAGTAGATTACAGGATAGCTAAGAGTAAGAATAGTATAGGAAATGTAGAAGCCGAAGAACTTATATGTATGACCCATGGACATGAACTAAAGGGGAAGAATGTGGGTGGGAGGGGGTGTGCAGGGCAGTGGGTAGTGAAGGGGAGAAAATGCAACAACTGTAATAGCGTAATCAATAAAATATATTTTTTTAAAAAAGATTATGTGTTCTCACTCTGGCTGCTGTGGCTCTGTGGGTCGAGCACTGGCCTGTGAACCAAAGGGTCATTGGTTTGATTCCCAGTTAGGGCACATGCCTGGGTTGCAGGCTGGGTCTCCAGTTGGGAGTACACGAGAGGCAACCACACATTGATGTTTTTTTTGTCTCCCTTTCCCTTTCTTTAAAAATAAATGAATAAAATCTTTCAGAAAAAAAAAGATATGTGTTCTCTTGAGGATGGTTACCCCTTGGAGGGGTATTTTGGAAGGTGTTCCAGCCTAGATGTATCAGTATAATGGACAGGGCTTGCTTGAGAAAACCCTTCATTAAAGAAGTTATAGGTCTCAGGTTTCGCCTACCCACTTATGCTTTTTTCTTTTTGCTAGACTCATGGCATTAAGTGCAGAAGGGAAAGAGAATTAGGCATCACTTTTTAAAAAAGAGTGTCAAGAATTTGTGGTTATATTTGTAACAACCAAAATACTCTATTTCATTAATTCTTTTTTTTAGCTCTGTCTTACCTGCTGTTTAATATAAGTATTGTTTTTCTAATTTTAAACATTAAATCTTTCAGTTTTAGAAATAAATTTTTTTACTGATTTAAAACACACTTGGTTATTTTTATTGTCTCTTGTTCTGTGGTCATTTTTTAGTCCTCTCTTATTTTTGAAAGACTAAATGGATAATTGTGCATTCTGTAACTGATAATCTCTATATCTGAAGTCTGTGGATCCAGTGCTTGTTCTGATTCACAAGGTCTTCTCTAACAATTTATTTTCTTTTAAAATATATTATGAGCCCTGGCTGGTGTACCTCAGTGGACTGAGCATGGGCCTGTGAACCAAAGGGTCGCCAGTTCTATTCCCAGTCAGGGCACATGCCTGTGTTGCCCGCCAGGTCTCCAGTAGGGGGTGTGTCAGAGGCAACCACACATTAATGTTTCTCTCCCTTCCTCCTTTCCTTCTCCTGTCTCTAAAAATAAATAAATAAATTCTTCTAAAAAATAAAATATACTATGAGCAAATTTTGATTGGGACTTTACATGTGTAAAAACTAGAAGACCTCTTTTGAGAATGTGTTTCTTTCAGAGAGAATTTAACTCTAGTTCTGCCAGCATGGCATGGATCCTACTAACCTCCAAAATTATATACTAAATTCTTGACTTGGAGGTTTTGGACTATTCATGTAGAGTTAATTTCAACCTGAAACCCATGTTTCAAAACATTAGATTCCATGAACTCTCTAACCAGATTCAATAAATATTAACATTTTGAAAATGTTCATTTAAAAAAGTTAGAAATTGTCTGTACCTCTTCTTTCTCCTTCCCGGAGGTAACCTGTGTTACAGAGTTGGTGTGCATAATTCCCATTCATACATGTGTTTACATTTTTTGTTTTCAATATTTTATGCAACTTGCTTTTTTTTCTATGCATTCGTGTGCTGGTGAACAGAGCTTTTTATTTTTTTTAACTATTCACAAATGTTGACGTGTATCCAGGCTTTGTGGACATAGCTACATCCACAAAGCTCCTGAGAGCTGGAGACCATCCAGGTGGTGAAAGAATGACCACCAGAAGGAATGTCTGGGGCAGAAAGAAAGAAAAAAGACAAACAAGCAAGGAGACGACACGCAAAAGGCACCAGTCCTTAGTGGTACTGAAGATCGACTTCTGGACCTTTCTAAGGGCAAATAAAATTATCCACAAGGTAGAAGTGGGCGTGGCTTTGCGGAAGCGGGAGGCGGGGAGGGCGGGGCGGGGGAGCGGGCAACCTCTAGGGCCACTCCGGGAAGTCCGGAACCAGCGGAGGTGGGTAAGGGCCCGCTTGGACGTTGCTGTGTTAGTCCAAGCTGTCTTCGGTCACTCTGAGGCTCAGCGCCTTGTGTCCGTCGCCAGAAGGATCCTCTTCCTTTCGCAGTTGCAAGTTGATGAATCCTTTTTTCGTGATGAAAGAAAAAGCGGGGTTTTTGGGACTGTTGGAAGGATGACATATACTTCTTGTGGCCAAATTTGTCATTTTTTCATTCACGGCTTTTACTCGAAAAAGAGAACCTGACGTGACCCCGACGTGACTTGAACACGCAACCTTCTGATCTGGAGTCAGACGCGCTACCATTGCGCCACGAGGTCCCGGCGAGCAGATGACTCTGCATTATTAAAGGCCTCACTGTGCCTGCGGCGTCGCGGCTAGCAGATCTGATAAAGCGTGTAGTTTTTCTTGAATTCCAGTACACATGTGAAAAAAGTTCCAACGTAGCTTCTCGGGATTTGGGAATGGGACGCTTCTGGGGCATCCGAGCCTGAGTGCAGCGCCAAAGCCGAGCCACCGCGGGCGGAGACTCGGATCCTTTCCCTCCGCGTCTGAGCGGCACAGTGGGGACCACTTGAGAGGTTGTGGGAGGGACGGCGGAGGCGGGTGGGGTGAGGGGAATCTGGGCGGGGGCGGCGGGGGCGGCACCGAGGGCGCCGGGGCCTGGCTGACTACCACGGAGAAATGAGAGGAGCTTGTGCGGGTCGGAAGGGATCCTGGAGTTTCGTGGGGCGTAACTTGCCGAGTATCCCGCCCCCGGCTCGTAATTTCGGGGTCACTGCTGGGAGGGTCGGAGAACACTGGAGGAGGTGGCCGAGACCACGCTGGGTCTGGAGCTCCTTTCTCCAGGCCTTCCCTAAGAAGGAAAGGAAAAGGAATTGGGTAACTCCCCACCCCGAAAACAGAGGACTTCACGAACGAGCTTTGAAAACTCAGTAACTTTATTATTTTTAAACTGTAAAAGTAAACATTTTCTTTGCGGAAAGTAATGTTGACTGAAAGAAAATTAGTCACTGAAAATCCCAGTGCTAATATTTTGATGTGCTATGTTTCTTTTTGCAGATTTTTGCTGGCTACTTATGTATCCCAAATATATTTTTGAATCTTCAATTGACGAATAGCACACACATGGAAAAATACCCATGAATTTGTCAAAGTGCAGGTACCTGTGGGTCCAGCACTCAGATCCAGTCACTTGGGGTACATGATTGAAATAAGATTATATTGTACACGTTAATTTTCTCCCTTCTTATGTTGTCCCATGATTTAATTAATATTTTCCCTAGCATAATTTTATTTTTTTAAGATTTTATTCATTTATTTTTAGAGATGGGGAAGGACAGAAAGAGGGAGAGAAACATCCATTGGTTGCCTCTCCCACAGGCCCCACCTAGGGACAGGGGGCCGCCCAGGCATGTGCCCTGACCAGGAGTCCGACTGGAGATCTTCTCTTTGCTGAACACTTCTCACCAACTGAGCCACGCTAGGACAGGGCCCCAGCATGATTTTAAATGGTGTGTGGCAGACCTCATGGGAGGCTTTAAGTTCCTGCTTTAACAGCACGTTTTCCTTTTTCTTAATTAAGAGATAAAACTATTGTCAACTGATGGTCTTTGGTGCCAACTCAACCTGAATCCCCAATTTGGTGTGCTATGAAGAAGGAAACATTATTCAGTGCAAACAGTTGTGATACAGTATTACTGTGAGATAGTTCAGTACTCTCAATCATGAAAGAGCAGGACCAAGAGTCAGCCCTTAGGAGCTTTCTGAACCAATGGGAAGCTGACTTGTGTAGAGAAAAGTCCCCACTTCTGGGATGTGATTGGCCTTTCTGTCCTCATGCAAATGAGGACTCCAAATTCTCAGTTCGAGTGATCCAAAAAGTACTGTCCTGATTGGTCAGAATGGAATTGCTCTAATCTGTTGGTGAAGTTACTGATAAAGAAATAGCTGCACATCTCTGATTGGTTGGGGGAAATATCAGTCATAATGGTTGCAATATTATTCCAGGAACTTCTTTTTAAGGCACAGGTGGCAAACATAAGGTACCCGGGCAGAATTCAGCCCTCCTTGTTTTATAAGGGCAGTACCTTGTTTCTACCCAGTAGCAGTACCAAGCTCCTTGCCCCTAGTTAAGGAGTAAGATACTGTACATTTATACAGTTCTAAAATTACATTTGGCCCTTTGAAAGTAACTGCGAGGCTGATGTAGCCCCTGGTGAAAATGAGTTTGACACCCCTATTTTAAGGGATGGCTCAGAGGACAGGACTATAATGCAAGCAGTTCAGTGCAGGCCTAACATAAGCTTGGGTAAGAGGCCCCTGTGTAGCAACAGCTGCTAGCCTCTGTTCATAAATTCGAGCCCAGGTGTCCATAGGAGCCCTTCTCATTAGGTTCCTTCATTCTCAGGGTTAACACTATTAAATAAATGAGTAAATGAGCTCTTAAGTAAAACTCAATTAAGAAAGATAAATCACTATCCTAACCTGTTTATTTAAGAACATGAAGTATCAATCTTAATTCAACAAATACAACACCCACAGAGTTTGATGTTCTTGAGAGAAGGTAAGATCTGGAATGGGCTCCTGTCCTTGTAGAAGGAAAGAAGGAACTGAGTCTGGTGCAAAAACAGAGCAGCTGCCAGGGCAGAGGGCTGTCTCACTACACTAAGGCCACCAGAGCTTCTACAAGCCCTTTCTGCAAACAGAAAAGAAGTCATAGCAGTTTTTGTGTTTGTGGAAAAGTATGAGAATAGCAGGCATTTGGGATTCACTATGAGTCCTGAGGTGGCTCCCCCAAAGGCTGTTAGAGAAGCAGACTCCAGAAGGCTGTATCACTGCTCTCCATGAGCAAGCGTCAGCCAGCCCACAGCATGATCATTGGGTCCATCTCCAGGCAACCAGACAGGAGTCGCCTCCTCACTGCTTTGGATGGCCCTTGGGTACACATTGGACCAGGAGGAAGGGAAGGCATGAGGGTACTAGGGAGTGGTGGAAACTGCTTCTCAGAGATCTAAGACATGATACTAAAACAAGAGATGGATTCACTTTCAGGCTGATCACAAATTTCTTTCCCTCGTCCACCTTGAAACACTGGCTACACAGCAAAGTCACTGTGAGGAAGAGCCAGTGCCTTTCCCACAGCAGCCAGGGGTCCAGAATCTCTGGGAGGAATGTCTCACAGTCAGAGAAAGACCAGAGACACTCTTGAAACCCCTGCTCAGATTTTTGGATGTGCCTGAAATGTCTCTGCACCTCTCTGAGATGTGGAACCAAAACTTATTTTAAATTAAGGGATTAAAGAGATCTGTGCAGAGATAGTTGAGTGCCTTTTAAGTTAGAATCCTGCTCGCCAAGGAAAAGACTAGAGTGAAAGGAGCAGAACAGTTATGCAATAGCACAGGGTTGAATCCTCTTATTTAAAATTTTGGTACCTTGTTCATCGTGGATTTTTTTACATTAATTTTAATTTTTTAATATTGCATTATTTTTATTAAGTTATTATCAAACTGCTATTATTAGTAACAGATCATTATTATTATTATCTTGACTGCTGATTTTTAAGCCTCTTTCCCCCTTGAATTTTGTACCCGGGAGAGTGCCTGACTTGCTTCACCTCAGTCTCACGTAGTCCTGCTGCTCACCAAAATTAGAACTAAACCCTATTTCAAAAAGAAATAAACTTCTGTAAAATATAGAAGTTTTCAAAATTAAGAAATCAGTGTCCAATAAATCCAACAGTAAAAAAGATGATAATTACCAACATTGAGAAGGGTGTGGGGAAACTCATGCTAGACTAGAATAAAATGTAAAGTGGTACTAGGTTTTTGGATTGTAAGTGTTTTTTAAAATATTTTTGTCTAAGCATTTCCTCTTCTAGGGAATATATGTATTAAAGAAACAGTGCAGAGATATACCTTTAAGATTGTTCTCATGCAAACTGTGTTTATAACAATGAAGCATCAGGAGCTATTTACCTGTTTTGCTGTGCAGGGAGTGAGGCAGGGAAGCTGGCCTCAGTGAGCGTGTGTCTTTGGTAATGAACACATAATGCTAGTGGAATAAAGGGATGTAGTAGTGAAAACTCGGGGGGTAACTGCTGTGGAGGGGAAAGGATGCAGGGATTATGCCAAGGGTTGCCCCACCCATAAGGAAAACATGTTAGGTTTGGCTTCTCAGTCCCTACTTAACTTAGTCTCTGTGTAGTTTAGTATCATCTCAGACCCGGGCAATTGTTATTTATTAGCCAAGGAAAAGTCTTTACTTACTCCTCTTTTCTAAGGGCCTGAACATGTTCCCACTCCCCAAAGCCCATCAAAGATGTCCTCTATCTCAGATGTACATATTCCTTCTCCGACAAATTCCAACCAAGGATTTAAAAACTGAACCCTGAGGAAAAAACAGTACAACGCTCTGTGGAGTGGGTTATCTCCATATAATGCAGTTTGGGGCACAGCCTCACTGCAGGTCGGATTCTTTGGTATAGGGAACCGATCAGCTTGGCAATGGTGAATGTAGCCCAGTGGTGACCCGGAAAACTGACCAATACGAGGCGGCACACAGGAGCCAGGTGTGCAGGTCGGCTTTCCCTGGGGAATCAGGCCCGCGGTGTACCTGGGCTGCTATGAGACTTGCTTTTGCTAAAACTCCCTCATCCTGAGCTAAGACTGCAGATGTTTAATGTGTATCCCTGAAGCAGTTCCCTAAAGTCTGTGCTAAGATGTCCGAAGGATGACATGTAACCAAATCAATCATTTTTATCACTCCCTTGAATTTGTAACTTTTTCTCCTTTTTTGTTTTTTTGTAAGAAGTAATCACTTAACTAAATCTAGAAATAATGAGAACCTTCTTTGATGTAATGTAACTGGAAACAAATAAAAGCCTGTCCAGTCAAGGGTCAGAACGCTTGCCCCTTGAGAGAGTGGCCGTGCCATCCCTTTTTCTCCACAGGACTCGGTAGTCCGTGTGAATTTGTGTACCTCATCCACAACACGCAGACTCTGGAGGGCCGGAGTCTGCATCACTTTGGAAGTGTATGCACAGACAGTGAGGTATGCCAACAGTTTATTTTGGGAGTAGCACTGTGGAAGGAAATGGGCAGAAGCTGAATCTGTCAGGCTCATGGTGCAAGCCTGGCAGGTCTCTACCAGCTGGGTAAGGAGGGCTGAAGCACAGACTGCCTGGTGAAGGAATCCCGGGTCAGATGGAAACAGCTGAGCCCTTGCCCCGCCTTGCTCCGTGAAGGGCCAGGGCTGCTGATGGAGAAGTGGGATCTTGGCTTGCAAGACAAAGGTTAATAGCTGGAGGCTATCTGCTGACTTCCCCACTCTTTAGAAGAAAAAATACTCTTGAAGCTGTTGGAACACTTGAAACTCTCATCAGAAATACTTACCGAGAACTGGTGTAGCATAATTCAGAGCCCCAGGCAGAAGCCAGGCTTCCTCCAGGCTGCAAC
This sequence comes from Tonatia bakeri, assembly GCA_004024845.1. Lineage (NCBI taxonomy): Eukaryota > Metazoa > Chordata > Mammalia > Chiroptera > Phyllostomidae > Tonatia > Tonatia bakeri. The sequence continues at coordinate 69,737 of PVIA01005320.1, forward strand.
CTCCTGGTCAAGGGACAGGAAGGCCCCTCACCAGCCCATGAGAAGGAGACTGAATTTGAGTCTGGCTGCTGCATAGAGGAAAAAAAAACGCAGGTCTGGGGAGTTTGTGAACTTGAGGCACTTAGATTTTCATGATGATGTGGGTTTTTGCCAGGTTTTCATCCTTTGAGCTGTGCCTCAAAAACATTAGGAGAGAAACCTTCCCTTAAAATGGGAACATCCAACAGGATTACACGTGGAAACAGTGGCTGCACCATCTTCCCTCTGTGTCCTCTCCCTTTTAAAGCTTCTGTGACCTATAACCACCAGTCTGTATTTCTTAATGCCTTCACCTTTTCCAACCATCCCCTGACCCCACTCCCATCTGACAATCATCAAAATGTTCTCTGTATCTATGATTCTGTTTCTGTTCTGCTTGTTCGTTTATTTTGTTTTTTAGATTCAGTTGTTGATAGATATGTATTTATTGTTCATAATTTTTATTTGCTTCTTCCTCTTAAAAAAGACCCTTTAACATTTCATGTGATACTGGTCTGGGGGTGATGAACTCCTTTAGCTTTTCTTGTCTGAGAAGCTCTTTATCTGTCCTTCTATTCTAAATGATAGCTTTGCTGGGTATAGTAATCTTGTTGGTAGATCCTTGCTTTTCACCACTTTGCAAAATAAATAAATAACATAAAAAGTAAAAAAAAATAAAGCTTCTGTGAGGTATTAGGCTTTGATTTTGCTGAGGACATGCATGGTTCAGTTTAAACTGGATACATTTGGCTGTGAAGAGTTAGGGCTTGAATATTTTGCAGTGGTCTGTTTAATTACAAGACTGCTGTGTTAGTTCATGGTCAAAAGAGATTGGGGCAGCATGGATGTCCTCTACATGGGACAAATGAAATGCCGAAAGCAGAAAGTTTAATGTCTGTTAGGGTAACAGCTGTGAGTGCAGAGACAAGGTTCCTGTCCAGCTAGACCATATATGACAAAACTTTCTCAATTTATCTTTGCCTTGTGCGGTCGCTGAACTCATGTTGGCTGAACTCAGCTCTGGAGATATTTTCCAGCCTAGAGATCTGAACGTGGCATTTAACTAAACCCAAAGGCCTTGCTTACTAACACCCACCAAATGCAACTGATAGCAAATCTGGTTTAGTGAGTGGGGCTACATGAGAGGCCTCATTGGTAGACAGGGCCCTGTAATACTACCAATAGCAAGGGGAAGACAATGTCATCTTTTTTAAACTAAAGCAGCTGTCTTCCGATATAGTGTATGGTTTAACTATAAAGATGTGAGCCTTGTCCCTTCAATTTGTTTATCAGAATTTAATTATGGGCTTAAAATGTTCTCAGCAACATAAACACAGAAGGGTGACCCTAAGAAGATCCACTCTACCGAGAAGGAGGTATCAAGTATACCAGACAGCTGAGTGTCAGGGGACAGAGGTTCCAGTCCTGTGCTTGCTACCTACTAGCTGTGTGTCATTGAACAGGTCACCCAACTTTTCTGCCATGGAATCCTCAGTTCGACTGAGTGCAATGTAACCTATCTCAAAGGGCTGTTGTGAGGATCAAATGAAGGAATGCTCTATAGATGGGTCCCAAGGTGGGACCCAGAGAGAACAATCTTTTGTTTCTTAATATTTAGCATGACAATTAAGCTTCCACAAACATGTCAGAATTTAGAACGTTGAGATGACAAGGACCATAGAGGTGTGGTATATAATCTAATCTAATTCTAGGTTCTCTCCAAGTGGTTCTCTCCAAGTGGTAGTAACTAAGTTCACTGTTAATATTTCCGGTGGAGTTACATAAGCCAGAAGATAGCTGTGGCTCAGACTCCTTTTTCCACTTCATTTTCTTATACTGTTTTTTTTTAAGATTGTACTTATATATTTTTAGAGAGGGGGGAAGGGAGGGAGATAGGGAGGGAGAGGAACATTGATGTGCGGTTGCCTCTCACACGCCCCCAACTGGGGACCCAGTCTGCAACCCAGACATGTGCCCTGACTGGGAATCAAACCAGTGGCCCCTTGGTTCTCAGGCCAGCGCTCAATCCACTGAGCCACACCAGCCAGGGCTGTACTGTTTTTCTCTCCTATGCCCAGAATAGCAGAGTGTGAACCTCTGGCCTTATTTGATGGGTGTGTAAATCGGGGGATCATCATTTCAAAATGATCCACAAACCTACTCTGAGTGGTCTGAAAATTCAGATTTTATCAAATACTTTTCCCGAGGACCTACTATTTCCCTGGCACCATAGGAAGTGTTTACATGTTACTTCATTTAATCTTCCCAACCAATCTGCTCTTGAATTCTTTCATTGTACAACTTCATCTTTTTTGATGGTCTTTATATATATTTTTTCCTTTCTTATGTGGAATAATTTCCTTTGAAGATACTTTTGCTGTTTTTGTTTTTTTCCCTAGAGATTTTCTTCTTTGGCTTCCATTCATATTTTGACAATAGAGCAAGGACTTGTATGTTTAAGGAGATATTTTTTAACATGTTTAATATTGTTTAGTCAATTGATATCTTTTCTTTTTGAAAGAAGTGTTCCTAAGAATAAAGTAGTAATAATTATAGGCTCCCAAAACACTTTAAGAGATTGTGGCCCAGGATTAGTTTCCCCATCTCCCTGCAGAGAACCATTGGCCAATCAGTCCAGGCTTCTTCAAGAGAAAGAACTGTGCTCTCTGCACGTTTAGGACCTGGGGGATCGTTTAAGCCCTACATGAGATTCTGATGTTTCTTAGCAAAGGCCAAAAAGGCAGCATGTCTGCACCTGCCACAACTTTTAGACACTCTTAAAACCTCGTTCCTCATTTTTTACTTTGATTTTCCTCCACAGGGCATGGCCCTCACTTGTTTTAATCCTGTATGCTCTAACTCCACTTCCTGGATGAATGTTTTCAGAGGTTCAGTGGGTTTCAGAATAAATCTGTACTGGAGGCTCTAGAGTTGTCCAGCTGGACACTGGCCTCCACAGGGGCAGTTGGTGTCCACACCAGAAGACATTGCAGGGAAGGAGCACTGTCCCATGGTGTCTGTCCTTCTCGCGTGCTCCCCACCCTGGTGGTTAGGTGGATACGGCCACAACAAAGGAGGGAAGCAGCAGGTGCTTACATGGGGAATCCAGGGCAGGGCTGCGGTGAACCTGGGAGACCCGAGTGCGGGAGGTAGCAGCCCCAGCCCTGGGCCCTCATGGGTGATGGCTAAAGCTGGGGTGGGAAACCGGAGGCCTCAGGTTAGACCTGAGACCCCTGAATGGACAGGGGAGCACGGCATAGCTGCCCTCTCAGTACAGATTGTCTGTTTTCAGTTCCAAGACCAGCTTTTGTCTCTGCCCTGCACCCACCCAGCCAGTCCCAGCTGAGGCTCCGCGTGTTGTCACAATGCCTGTGACATTGTGCATTCCCCTCTCCATGTGACTGAATCTGCAGAAGTCCCTCTCAAAGTTCCTCATCCTGCTTCCTGCCTCAGCCACATCCCGTGAACAGTCCTTCCCCCTCCAGCTCCCGCCCCCATCTACTCCGTGCTCTGCACTCTGCAGAACCAGAAGTCTCACTCTGCAAAGACATACCTCGGGCTCAGGGACAATGACGTGCCCAGGGTCATCTTGCCGGTTGTAAGGGAAGAAATGTCCCAAACATGTTGCCTGTGCTGTCTGCGGGGGCTGCTGCATCCAAGATGGCGGGGCGCAGGGGTAGATGTGAGCAGTGAGACCCAGCAAAAGGGGGCTTGGAGACTTTGCTGGTGACTGAAAACAGGACCCAATAATATCTCACAAATTATATCTCTACAAATCCACAAGTATTGGCTAAGGTCATGGGTATATTCATGGGCAGAGTGGCGGGTGGCTCACAAGCCGCCCTCTGCCAGGTCTGACTGGCAGGCTGGGCTCAGTGGGACTCTCAACCAGATAAGCCCATGTTCCTTCAGCAGGGTGGTTTCAGGGTGGACTTTCTACAGGACAGGTCAGGGATCAAGACCATTCCAAGAAATAGGAAAGGGAAGTGTCACGTTACGTTCTTAAGGTCTTGGCTCAGAAGCTGGAACATTTTATACTATGGGTCTGTTATTCTATTGGTCAAAGCAGACTGCCTAGTGCTGAGGGGCAGATTCTCACTGCCACCTCTTCATGGCACATGCATCGAAGAATTTTCAGCCATAATACATTCACAATACAGCCACAAATTATTTACAGCCTTCCCTTGTGCAAAATATACAGACCCTCTCCCAAAACTTAAAATTCTCATCCCATTATGGCATCAGGCTTGGACTTGAGCTTTAGGACATAATCATCTAAAATTAGGTCTGGGTGCAGAAGAGGAGGCTCCTCAAGATATTTCCCTGGGAATGGTTCTTAAAATCAGACAATCTGAGAATTAAACAAACACACTCCCACGTACCCAGCATGTTACAGAAGAAAGAGGTAGTAGGACTGCTGATGGAGAAACTTCCTTCTAAAGGGGTGAGACACTTCCTTCTAAAGGGGGGAGACTGGGTGCACAGCAGGCCCACAGCAGTCTGAGCTCCAGCCTGGCCCAGACTGAAGGTCCTTCATTACAACACAGGCCTGACCGACTCCCTGGGAAAGGCTGCAGCTCTTGGCTCTGCACTTCTGACCCGTCCTTCTGTTCCACAAGAAAAGATCCCTGTTCGCCCCCGAGTGGGTCCAGACAAGTGTGGGGTCCAGAGGTCCCTTTCCAATTTGTAATGTCTCTGTCCCTTTCAGTCCAAATTGAATGAAATCTGTTAAAATTCCTTTCCACAGTTTGTGGTCTCTGTCTGTAACACTATAACCTAATCCATTAGACAAAAGTCACCACCACATTTTTTTCTAAGATGGGCTCTTCTGTTTGCATCAAAACGATGTACAGCAGCTGATGCCTGTGAATACTGCAGACACTTTCTCATTTAGTCAGAAGGGTCTAGCAGGCAGGCTCTCAGAATATTAGGGGACTTATTGCATATCAGAGAGGGTCTACTAGACACATTCCTAACATTCTTTATATTCTACTTTGATAAAACTCACATCACAAAATTTGCCATTCTGACATTATAAAGTACAATTCAGTGACATAGTGCACTCAGTGTAATGCAATCATCAGTCACCTCTGACACCCTCTAATAACAAACCATCCTCATCACCTCAGAAGGAAACCCAATTGCACTGAGCAACCACGCCTTGTTTTTCCCTTTCTCTAAACCCCAGCAAACACTAATCTGCTTTCTGTCTGTACGGGTTTGCCTAATTTGATTGTTTCATATATATGTAGTCATACAAAATGTGGCCTTTTGTGGCTAGCATAATTCATCCATGTGGTAGCTAGTATCCATACTTCATTCATTTTTATGACTGAATATTTCCTTTTATGGATATAATACATTCGTTTATCCATTCATTAGGTAATGGAAATTTGGACTGTTGTGAATAGTGCTTCTGTAAACTTTTGTGTACAAGGTTTTGAACACCTGTTTTCAGTTCTTTGGGGTATATATCTAAGGCAATGTGGTATTTCTATCTTTAACTTACTGAAGGCATGCCAAACCATTTTCCACAGTAGCTATACCACCATTTTACATTTCCACCAGCCACGTATGATGGTTCCAGTTTCTCCACATGTGCACATCCTCATCAATACTTGGTATTTGGTGTTAGCCATCCTAAGTGGGCATGACGCAGCATATCCTTGTGGGTTTGATTCGCATTTCCTGATGACTAATGTGTTAGATTCTCATAACAAAATACCGTAGACTGGATGGCTCACACCACAGAATTTTATTTCTCTACACATCTGTAAGCTAGACGTCCAAACTGAAGGTGGCGGCAGGGTTGGTTCCCGGGCTCGGTCCAGTGAGAGGGATCCGCTCAGCTGGGTGGGCGCTGAAGACGCGAGCACAAAGCCCCAAGAGCAGCAGAACCGCAGGGCCCACGGCTAGCGCGGTCGCCCTCCGGCGTCCTTTATCCTCAGGCGGCTAATCCTGGCTAAGACCCCTCCCGGAAGTCTCCCGCGAAACTCCTCCGCACAACTCTTTGTCCCAGAACGACTCATGTTGTTCCCCACCCGTGTCCCCACAAAACCCCTTGCAGCTCCCGCCTCGCTCTCCCCCTAACACCCTAACACACCACCCTTCATCCGCTCTAGAAAGAGACATCAGCGACCGCCGCCGGAAGACCTCCCCGAGCCCCGCCCACTAGCGCCGAGCTGTCTCCCACGGGCTTGAGTCCTCCAAGGGGCCCGAGGCGCTGCTTTGGTCCCTGTCCGCGGTGGAGACCTCCTCGACCTCGGCTCTGGACTCTGACCACGACTCTCCCAAATCCTCGCCCGGGGTTTCCATGGTGACGGTAAACAAGCCTCGTGGTTGCGGGGACCACAAAAGGGTGGGTCTTTCGACCCTTACTTCCGCTGTTACTCTGTAAATCAAGAATAACAGCACAGCCCTGGCTGGTGTGGCTCAGTGGATTGAGTGCCGGCCCACGAACCAAAGGGTCGCCGGTTGGATTCCCAGCCAGGGCACATACCTGGGTTGCAGGCCAGGACCCCAGCAGGGGGCGCTGTAGAGGCAACCACACGTGGTTGTTTCTCTTCCTCTCCTCCCTTCCCCTCTCCAAAATAAATAAAATCTTTAAAAATAAATAACAGCACATATGACAAGACTAGATAGAACAACGGGGGCACTGAGGGGGGACACTGAGGCAAGGGGGCATGCTCTGGGGTGGGCCGCCTGGAGACTTGGATTCTGGGGTGACTGCTTGCAACTATAAAAATGGACAGCAGCAACTGGGATTGAGATTTAAGGGAAGAAACGTGCAAATGGGGCCAGGATGTTAGGAGGCAGCGCTGGAAGAAGATGCCAGGACGAAGAGGGGCTCATCTATCAAACATTGAAAAGCACATTGCAGTGGTGTCAGGTATAGACTTTTATGTTATACATGCACATAATTTAAAGGGCTAAGCAGTTCTGGAGTTTTTATTAAAAAACCACCACCACCATACTCCTCACCCATTTCCTTCTCCCACGGGATAACATTTTCGTATTTTGTCACTTCTTTTTTGTGAGTGGCCCCACGTTTATTTCATCTGTTGTTTTTCTTGCCTTCTGCCTGTGCCCTGGCATCTGGATGTTTGTTCGCTGTTTGTAGAGGTTACAGCTGCACTAAGTTGGTTTTTTTTTAAAGATGTTATTTATTTCTGGACAGAGGGAAAGAAAGGGAGATGGAGGAAGAGAAAAACCAAAGTGTGGTTGCCTCTACAGCGCCCCCTACTGGGGACCTGGCCTGCAACTCAGGCATGTGCCTGAGACTGGGAATCAAACAGGCAACCCTTTGGTTCCCAGGTCCACACTCAATCCAAAGCCACACCAGCCAGGACAAGATCTCAAAAAGATATCTTTATTCTCATGTTAATTGCATCATTCGGAAGGCCAAGATGCAGAAACAATCTAAATGTCTATCAACAGATTAATAAAATGTGGTTTGTACATACAATGGAATATTATTGTTCAGACTTAAAAAGAAGGGAAATATCATTTATGATAAGATAGATGAATTTGGAGGCGATTATGCTAAGTGAGCCCGTTACAGAAGAAGAAACGCTTTATGATTTCACTTAACCAAGGTAAAACAGTCAAATTCATGGGAGGAGAGAGTGGAATGATGGTTGCCAGGAACTGAGAGGAGAGAAAGCATCGTTGTTCAGTGGGTATAAAGTTTCAGTTTTACAAGATGATGCAGTTCTAGAGATCTGCCATACGACATGGTGCTTATAGTTAACAATAATCACTGTTGGACACTTAAAAATTAGTTAAGAGGGTAGATCTCATATTAAGTGTTCTCACCACAAAATTAATTAATTAAAGAATTGTCTGTTGCTTTACAAAAACAAAACTATTATGTCCAAGTGGGATTTGCCCTAGGGATTCAGGGTTGGTTTAACACCACAAAATCAATTAATTTGATACATCATATCAGAAGAATACAATCAAAAAGGACATACCTTGTCAATAGACATTGAAAAGGCATTCAACACATTTTCATGATAAAAATCTAGGAATAAAAAGGGACTCAATAGTCAACAGTCTAGGAATACAGTAGAGTCTCAACCTGAAAAGGGCATCTATGAAAAACTCCCAGCTAATGTCATGCTTAATGGTGAAAAACTGAATGCTTTACCTCTGAAATACAAAACAAAATAGGAATGTTCATTCTCCCCACTTCTATTAAACATCATAGTGGAGGTTTTAGCCAAGACAATTAACAAGAAATAAAAAACAAGTTCACAGGAAAGGAAGAAGTAAAACTATCCCTATTCCAGATGACATGATCTCGAACACAGAAAACCCTAAGGAATACACTAAAAACACTTAGTGCTAGATACGGGGTTACTATGCAAGAACAGTTGTATTTTTACACACTAGCAGTGAGAAATTAAAAAATAAAAGTAAGACTTCTGGGCAAGATGGCAGCATAGGTAAACTTTGGGTGGTGGCCATACAATGCAATATACAGATTATGTATCATATGTGCACTTGAAACCTGTAGGATCTTATTAACCAATGTCATCCCAATAAATTTTAAAAATTGCTTTAAATTATCACTGCTGATTTAATGTATATGAACAATTTTGAAATTTTACTGATAGGATTTAAGAGTCAAATATAGAAAATTTCCATTAAAAAAATGTATATGGGCACCAGGATTCATAGCAACTTTATTCACAATATCCCCAAACTGGAAATACCCCAGGTTTCCATCAATAAGAGAATGTAAAGCAATCCATGCAAAGGAAGAATACTCACCAATTAAAAAAAAAAAAGTGCTACCAATATCTTAGGTTGAGTGAAGGAAGCCTTTCCCAACACAGCACATACTGTATGAGTCCACAAATACGGAGTTTTAAAACAGGCAAATCTTATGCAGACTGGAAGAGCAGTGGTGGTCTCCATGGGGTCAAAGTACTCGCCAGCCCAGAGGGCACCACGGAACACAGACGCCTGTACTGTCTGGACTCACTGCTCCCGAGGGTGCCTGGTCCTGGCACAAGGACCACCGCAGGATGCAAAAACCTGAGTGTTGGCTGCTCCCCTATCAAGTAACCATTCTTCTGGACTCGCAGGTTCAGGTATTGCTGGGTGGGAAAGAAAATGCACTAAATGAAACTGAATCCCCAGCATTCCTTCTTCTTTTGAAGATGCAGAGCCTCGGATGATGGTGCTGAAGTAGGGCTCTGATTTCATTCCAAGATTTTCCTTACATTTTCTTCTCTGGCTTGTGCCCCATGAGTGAACATGTGTCCTGTTGCAGCTTCCTTGGTGTTGCAGACCTTTCCATTCTTATTCGGGACTGGAAGACAGGCAGATCTTTTTCTAAACCATTAGCATTGGTCACAGAAGTTCCTGGCATCAGCCCTGTCTGAGGTTTTCTCTTTCTCCTCAGGTGGTCAGTCCACAGGAGCTTCTGAAATATGCACTATCTCACCCTCGTGTCCATTTGGCTCATCAGCCCCAGTCCCTGCTCTGATTTTCCTCCACTATGAATACACATTCTGCCTGGTCTAGAACTTCGTATTCATGGAATCATGTGCTGTGTGAAGTAAGCCTTCCCTCACTCTTCATAAGGCTGTGCCTGTGGCATGTCTTTGTTGTGGATGGATACCGTCCTGCCATATCAGTCCCTGCTGTGGATGCTCGTCGAAACACGAGAAATATCATACACAGAAACAACCATGATTCTGTGGGGGAATAGAGAGCATGGCCACTTTCTCTAGTGGAAAGCATCCCATGTCCACTCCCAAGCAGATTTTTATTAAAAAAGCAGACTCAGTTTGTGGATTCACAGTCTGGCAGAAAAGATCAAAGGGAACAGGTAGTTTACAAAGATGCTGACAGAACTCCTGCAGTGATTCTGGGCAGAGATTGGAGTTTTAACATATGAAAGGACTACATGGCTCAAAGGGCTAGTTTTGGTTTCCTGTCTGTGCCTTTAAATTCCAAGTAAATAACATCCTCCAGCAAACAGATCTCACAGGATCTTGCATATTCTATGTCCCAGGCCTGATTACCCCGGGGGTCTGCCATCTCCGGTCTGGGCTGCCCCTTTAGCTATTTCCACAGGCAGGAGACAGAGGCAGCCAGGAGACTTGGATTTCTCACATCTAAGAACAAAGACACAGGCTTTGACAAAGCCGAGGGGGCAGGGGTTGATGTAGATCACCCCTTCATTTCCACAGCCCCGTGAGTCTCTTCCCAGAGGCCTTTTCGTGATCAATGCCTGTCTTAGGTTTAATCTCTTTCCTAGAGAATTGTTACCCGTCATTGGCTAACTGATCTAGCATTAAAGGCCAGGCACAGAACAGGTAGCATTCATGCCAGGGGAATAAGTTTTGTCTCCTTAGTGGCTCCTGGTCCGGAGGTCTCTCACTCAACCTAAGTCATGGCGGGTCACAGCTTCCTGAGACCAGGCTGGGCGGTCCCCAGCACTTTGTCACCACTGAGTGGTGTGCTGCATTACCTTCCACTCTTCCGGGACTTCCAAGGTCCTGCTAAAGTCACTGAGCTCACAGCTTTGCTCATTCAGGTGATGGGCACCCCTTTGTCACTGTTCTACAAGCTTCTGAATTTTGGTATTTCCCTCCTGAGCCCAGCTTGGTGTTCTTCTGCTTCCTTAGCTGCCTCTGGATAGAGAAGGTAGGTGTGGGCAGAAAGGGGGAGACCTGAGACCGAGACCAGGAGAGAGGGCAGGGGTCGCTGGGGGTGCCAGGAGAATGCAGCCACCTAGCCCCCTCTGCCCAGAGCCAGGGCTCTTATCCCTGCCCCACACCCACCTGACCAGTTCAAGTTGAGGCTCTGCATGTGTCACAGTGGGACGTTTGTGACATCGTGCAGTCCCCTCCCAATGCAACACTGTAGAAATCCTCCCAACCTGCCTAGAGTCCTCCCTCCTCCATCCCACAGAGCTCCCATGCCTGTGCAGGCAATCAGGGGATGTCCCAGTGTGTTGTTGGATTTACCATGGAAAGTACCACAGCCTATTACCATAAGGTCATGGATGAGCTGTCTAGAGAAGATATTTAAGAAGGAAACTTAAGAAGATATTAGGGGTTATAGCTCAAAAGTTGATTCTTATCTGAGGGAGTGTGGAGCCTTGTGGCCATCATTCTTGAAAATTATTTACATTAGCTCCTACTATGTTCATGAACATTGTCCCCACAGAGTGAATAAATAAAGAATTAAGGAGAATAGCAAAGTATGTTCCACCAGGAGACCCTCCCCATGTTCCCGCAGGGATTTCTATGAAGGAGTCCATGTGAAGTGGCCGCAGACGGAGCTGATGACTGAAATGTCTGTAGCGTTTCTGTATGGGACCCTCACCACTACCGAGTCACCAGCACTCCTTCCCCTCCACGGTCAATCCAAAGTCCCCAGGAAGGAAACGAGGTGCAGCACACAACGCACACACCATGAGACATCATCAAGTTGCTGCAGCTGGGCAACCAGAATTTCAGTCCCCACCTGCAACTGGCCCGCAGTTTCACCATCCATGCGTGACGTACATATGGCTGGCAGCTGCCGTGAGGTTCAGGTGGGAGTCAGTGAAGCACTCAGCACCCGTGCTCTGTGTTAGCTTGTCTGTGATCTCTACTTTTAAAACAACTCTGGGATCATGACTTAAGAGTCACATATCAGCAAACGAGAGCCCTTCTCCCTTAATTCAGTTCACTGCAACCCCTCGTTCAGAGCTGCCTGCCATTTGTGGACTCATTCATGTTTGTCAGTTTTCCTTTTTTTAGTGGTGACAGGTAAATGAAACCTCTTGATCTCTCTGCCACTGGCATGCAGAATGAGTGTGAGGGTTTCCCCTGGGAAGTGGGTGGAGGAGTGAGAACAGATCGTGGAATATGGGATGAAAGATGATGGCCCGCACCGAGAGCAGTGCTGCTGCAGGAGTGTGCTTTCTGGGCCCAGGGGACGGGAGTGTGAGTTGTATCCACCCACTCCCTGGCCTCCTTGGACTCTCACTGCTTACGCCAGCATCTGACTTATGAACTCTAAACCACCGAGGTCATCTGTTTAATCCCAGTTTGAAGGGGTCATTCCTAAGGAAGGCAAAGTAAAATGTCTCCTCCCATGTCTGTGATTTGTTCATGGTTTCCATTTATAAGTGTCTCACGGGCTAGGAAAAGTTAGGGGCTAGATTTACCCAAGACCATCTCATTTTTCTCAGGTTCCCTGTAGTTTCAGATCTGCAGCCTAGGGGTGCAGTAGTCAAAGAAGCCCTGTGAAGGAGAGAAATGGAGGCTGTGTCGCAAGCTTCATAGGAAGGAGCTTACACCTGGAGAAGGTCTGCATTCGAATGAAGGGATTGGCTCCCATGGTTATGGAGACTGAGAAGTCCCAAAACCTGTAGTCAGCAAGCTGCATCCCCAGGAGAGCTGATGCACAGTTTCAGTTTGAGTCCAGAGGTCTGAGAATGGAGCCGATGGCATGACTCCAGTCTGAGTCCAAGTTTGAATGCAGGAGACTTACATCCCAGCTCAAAGACAGTCAGGTAGAGAGAGCGATTCTCCCTTATTTTGCTCTATTCAGGCCTCTAACAGATTGGATGAGGCCCACCAACAGTGGAGAGGGTGGGCTTCTTACTCAGTTACCCATTCAGATGTTCCTCTCACCCAGGAACACCCCCAGAGACACACGGAATAATGTTTGACCAAATATCTGAGTATCCTGTGGCCCAGTCCAGTTGACACATAAAATTAACCATCATAAGTATGAATAAAGACATTTTTCAGATCAGAACTGACCTAAAAAATAATTATACTCAGGTCTGTATATGTAAAATATAAACTCTTTTGTTATATATTTAGGTACCTCTCCTGGAAAAAAATTATTACATATAAACAGAGGCATGTAAAAAGTATTCAGTCTAAATGGTTTGTATTAGCAAAAGTAGAAGCAATACTCTATATGCCCACCAAGTGGGAACAGTTAAAGAAATTAATACTATACATTATATATTATATGGAGATTAAAATTATCAGGGTAGATGTATATTTTGTTACCTAAAAATATCTCTAAAGCCTAATATGCTTTGAAAAGCATATGCCAAGTTAGAGAATTAGGCATAAAGTCTAATTCTAAATTCTGCATTTGTGCATTTTTATGTACATTAAATAAATGAGGCAATATCAAAATCATATAAAAAATCTGATGATCAATACCTCTAGAGAGGGTTATACAATTCTGGGGAGGGAAATTTCTCTTTCTGTACATCTCCATTTATTTAATTATGAAAAGGTAAATAAATAAGTGCTTGCATTATTTGTGTTAGAGAAAGCTTTCCTAGTTAGTTTTCCATGGATCCTGTACCAAGAGAATGACACCTCTTACCCTGTCCCTTGTCCAGTGAAGAGAGCCCACTAGCCAGGGACAGGTCCTTAGTTTTCAGAGGTATTTACAGCTACACATGAGCATTGCATGTATTCTTCTGACACCAATTTCTTTGTTGATCCAGTTGAATTTTCTTTTAATAGTTTTAGCTCTGGCTTGCAGCAAGGAGGGGTGTTTCAGGATGTAGTATCAGGGTTTTTTTTTTTTTCTGTTGCATCTGAGAAAATCTGGTCTCTCCTTCAGAATGACCAAGGGCAGAACATGTGCACAGAATGTGAGCCCAGGAAAGGGAAAGCCTGGCCCACTAGGCTGGAGGATCTCAGATTCTGAGTGTGGTTCCTTAAGTAGTCCTGTACACCCTGGTCCTTGAGGGACTTGTTAGACTGAACTTTCTATAACTGTTGGTTCTAATAAACAAAATACATTTAAATTTGATGTGCAGGGTCAGATTGTCCTACAAAACATCTTTACAAGCTTACTATCCAACGTGAGGAGAGAGTGCCTGGAACCCTACCCCTTTCCAAGGTCTGGTGGGATTGGGGATAGAAGTGAAGTTCTGAGAGGGAAGTTAGACCCCATCCTGGTTTCCTAAATCAAGATTCCAAAGTCATGGTGGCAGCGTGACAGGTTCCCTCTGGAGGCTCTGGGGGAGAGTCTGCTCCATACTGCCTCCTCCTCCGGGTGGTTGCTGGAGACCCTTGGTGTTCCTTGGCTGGCAGGTGCATCCCTGCACTCTCTGCCTCCACTTTCATCAGGTGTTCCCTCTCTGTGTCTCTGCCTCAAACAACTCTCTCCTTTCTTCCTAAGGACACCAGTCCATGGATGTATAGCCCACCTTAAACCCAGGATGATTTCTTCTTACAATTCTTCCCTTGATGACATCGGCAACAGGCCTCTTATGTCCCAATAAGGCTACATTCTTAGGTTCCTGGTGGATATGACTTTTTGGATGACACTACCAGCCCACTATAGACCCATATCTTGCTTACAGGTGCTCTGGGTCTCTGATTGCTATTCTGCTACAGAATAAGACTGACTTGGGGCATATCTTGGAGCCTTTCTGATCTTTAGTTTCCTCACTAGTTAAAGGAGGTATAACGTTTGTATGGTCTGCCTCACTCATTCAGTCTTTCACTCAACATGTCTGAGCTGGGCACCAGCTCTATACATCTTACCACCTCATGTGGTCTCTTAGGTCAAGAATAGAGGAGTTGGGTGACATCCGCAACAGATGGTGGAATAAGAGGGCTCAGCTCTCATTTCCCAACAGAAATGAACAACAATATGCCGGCCAAAATACCTCTAGGGAAACTCTAAGAAACGGTGCAGAAGTCGCCACACACCAGAAGCACCCTCCCCAAATCAGCACAGCTTCTCCTCAGGGAGCAGGTAGGACCTCATGTCATCGGTCCAGATTTCAGATGGCTTCTCGGGGACAGCTTCTCTCCTGACTGGGATGGCCAGCAGAGTTGGAAAAGTTTGAATGCCTGGGGTTTCCAGAAGCAAGAGAGCGCGGAGGCAGTTTTCCACAGCGCTGGGGGCCTACGTGCCACACAAGGCCAAGGCGGCTTGGCTTGGTCAGGAGAAGGCACCTAAGTGGTAGCTTCTCCCGCAGGGAGGGGGAGAGCCAGCGTTCTGACTCTTTGGAGAACTGCGAGCGGTATCTATCTTGCCTGATTTGAGGAGCTGACAGGGGGCAGCAGGCACACTGACGCCTGGAGCACCACCCCCCACCCCACCACCGCTGTCCCAGAGCAGAGGAGAAACTCTGCTAGTGGCTAGGGTGCCAGAGAAGCTGAAGTACCACAGACTGACACTAGGGGGAGCACGAGACCATACGCTCCTGAAAAGATAGAGGCAGACCTCCCTAACTGGGAAACTGCACCAGCAAGTCCAGTGAGGCTGTAGCCCCGGCAAAAGGTTTCAGAAGCCCCCAGAATCTCTAACTGCGCTAATAGATGAAAGTCTTCCCCTGTATGAAACCAGTCTGTAAAGATAGACAACTGGCTGTTTTTTTTCCATATGCATAAATCCCAGCAAATAATCACGAGGCACATGAACAAACAAGGAACTATGTTCCAATCAAAGGAACAAAATAAATATCTAGAAATCAAACCAAAAGAAGTGTATATCTATGAATTACCTGGAAATAATTGAAAAATCATTGTGCTAAAGGAGCTTAATGATATACAGGACAACACAGATAGAAAAGTAAACAAAATCAGGAAGACCGTGTATAAACAAAATAATAGTATCAACAAAGATAAAAACTAGAACAAAACAAAACAGGGAGAATGTGTTTGAAACTGACGAGGGAGGCTTCTGAAAGCTACAGTCAGCACAATTGGAAGGCTTGGTCCCTGAGCTAACGTCTTCATAGTAATACTTCTAGAGCAAGCATTGAAATATGGATTCCAGGATCTTGCAAGTCTTCCAAAAGGAACTTCTCTGCTCCATCTGTGCAAACTACTTCATAGACCCTGTCTCCACAGGCTGCAAGAATTCAGAAAAGATTAGATACCTATTTTCAAACTCTTCCAAAAAAATTGAAGAAGAGGTAATACTTCCTAATACATTTTAGGAGGTCAACATAACCTTGATATAAAACCTGTACAAAAATAGCACACACACAAAAAAAACTGACAAATTTCTGTTGACTACAAATGCAAAACTCCTAAACAAAATGCTAGAGAATTGCATACAAATAATACATTTAAAAAATAATATATCACAATCAAGTGGGGTACAGGGGTGGTTCAACATATGTAAATCAATGTAATGCACTATATTAACAAAACAAAGAGAAAATATCAAATGATATTTTAATATAATTTATTGATTATGCTATTACAGTTGTTCCATTACACCCCCTCATTCCCCTCCACCCTGCACACCACCTCCCACCCACATTCCCCTCTTTAGTTCATGTCCATGTGTCATAAGTTCTTTAGCTTCTACATTTCCCATATTATTCTTGCCCCCCCATCTATTTTCTACCTACAATCTATGCTACTTATTCTCTGTACCTTTTCCCCCTCTCTCCTCCTCCCACTCCCCTGTTGCTAACCCTCCATGTGATCTCCATTTCTGTGGTTCTGTTCCTGTTCTACTTGTTTGCTTAGTTTGTTTTTGTTTTAGGTGTGGTTGTTAATAATTGTGAGTTTACTGTCATTTTACTATATATGTTTTTTAACTTCTTTTTCTTAGATAAATCCCTTTAACATTTCATATAATAAGGGCTTGGTGATGATGAACTCCTTTAACTTGACCTTCTTTGAGAAGCACTCTATCTGCCCTTCCATTCTCAATGAAAGCTTTGCTGGATAGAGCAATCCTGGATGTAGGGCCTTGCCTTTCATGACTTTGAATCCTTCTTTCCAGCCCCTTCTTGCCTGCAAGGTCTCTTTTGAGAAATCAGCTGACAGTCTGATGGAAACTCCTTTGTAGGTGACTGTCCCCTTATCTCTTGCTGCTTCTAAGATTCTCTCCTTCATTTTTACCTTGGGTAATATAATTATGATGTGCCTTGGCATGTTCCTCCTTGGGTCAAACTTCTTTGGGATTCTCTGAGCTTCCTGGACTTCCTGGAAGTCTATTTCCTTGCTAGATTGGGGAAGTTCTCCTTTATTATTTGTTCAAATAACTTTTCCACTTGCTCTTTCTCTTCTCCTTCTGGTACCCCTATAATTCAGATGTTGAAACGTTTAAAGATGTCCTGGAGGTTCCTAAACCTCTCCTCACTTTTTTGAATTCTCATTTCTTTATTCTGCTCTGTTTGGTTGTTTCTTTCTTCCTTCTGGTCCACTCCATTGATGTGAGACCCAGCTTTCATTCCATCACTATTGATTCCCTGTGCATTTTCCTTCATTTCACTTAGCATAGCCTTTACTTTTTCATCTAATTTGTTACTAAAATCAACCAATTCTGTGAGCATCCTGATCACCAGTGCTTTGAACTGTGCATCTGATAGGTTGGCTATCTCTCCATCACTTAAAAGTACTGGTTCTGAGATTTTCATTCTGTTTGAGCCATCTTTTTCTTGTTTTCCTTTGGTCACACTTGTTACATATGAGGGTCAGAGCCTCAGGTGTTCACCAGAGCAGGGGCACCACAGTGGCTGGGTTGTGACGTTGTATGTGGGGGCGGGGTCCGAGAGAGAACAATGGTGCTTGCTCCACTCTCCGTTGGACCTCAGTCCCTTCTGCTGCTTCCCTGGAGCAAACTGGGCTTGTCTGGTGCCAATGCCTGTGTGGGTGGGCTAGTGCATGCTGTGTGACTTCCCAAGGACCTCTCCTGTGAGTCTGGGAATCTCTCCCTGCACCTCAACCCCCACAGGTGTTTTCGATCAGTGCCCCAAGGCTCTATTTCCCAGCACTGGGATCCTGGGTTGCACTCAGTGCCTTGCTTCACAATTGCAGCCTCGCTGGGTCTGCCGGTTGCCACTACTCAGCCGGGGTTTTCCAGCTGCCACTTGCACACCCAGGGTCTGCCAGCTGCAGTCCTGCATGCCCTGGAAGCCTTACATGCCTGGTCCCAACACTCTCTGCTCTTTGCGCTGTGACCTGTGCCCAGCTGCCCGACTCTGCCCCTCCTACCAATCTGGATGAACGTGTCTATTTTAACTCCTTGGTTGTCCGACTTCCATACAGTTCAGTTTTCTGTCAGTTCTTGTTATTCTGTTTCTAAATTGTTGTTGTCCCTATCTTGGTTGTGCAAGGAGGCAGTGTGTCTACCTATGCCTCCATCTTGGCTGGAAGTCCTAAAATCAAATGATTTTATCAATAGATAAAGAAAAAGCATCTGATAAGATACAACATTGATTTATCATTAAAACACTGAATAAAATGGCTTTAGAAAGAAAGTACCTCAACATAATAAAGGCCATATATGACAAAGGCACAGCTAACATCATAATAGTGAAAAACTAACATTTTTTTATCTAAAATCAGGAACAAGACAAAGATACCCACTTTCACCTCTTTTATTTGACATAGTTCTGGAAGTCCTAGCCAGAGAAATCAGGCAAGAGAAAGAAACAAAGGCATCCAAATTGGGGGCAGGGGGGAGTAAAAGTATCATTTTTTGCAGATGACATGATTCTGTACATAAAAAGCCTAATGATTTCACCAAAAAGAAACTATTAGAAACAATAAACAAATGAAAATTTGCAGGATACAAAAGCAATGTACAAAAATCCACTGCTTTCCTAGATACTAACAATGAAACTTTAGAAAAAGAAATGAAAAAACAATTCCTTTTGCAATTGCAACCTAAAGAATAAAATACCTAGGAATCAATTTAACAAAGACGTGAAGGTCCTATAGACTGTAAACTACAAAGCATTATTAAAAGACATTGAAAAAGACACAATAAAGTGGAAAGATATTCCATTCACGAATTGGAAGAATCAACATAGTGAAAATGGCCATATTACCCAAAGCAATATACAGATTTAATTCAATCTTCATCAAAATCCCAATGTCATTTTTTAAAGAAACAGAACAAAAGATTGTCAGGTTTGTATGGAACCACAAAAGACCCTGAATGACCAAAGCAATCCTGAAAAAAAAAAAAAAAAAGAACAAAGCCAGAGGTATCAAACTACCTAACTTCAAATTAGACTACAGAGCTACAATAATCAGAACAGCATGGTTTTAAGAGAAAAGCAGACACACAGACCAATGGAACAAAACTGAGAGGCCAGAAATAAAACTGCATGTATATGGGCAAATAATTTTTGACCAAGGAGCCAAAAACACACAATGGAAAAAGGAATAAATGGTACTGAAAAATTGGAAAATCACATGCAAAAGAATAAAACTAGGTCATGGTTTTCCCCCATGTATAAAAATTAATTCAAAATGGGTCAAAGACCTAATATAAAGTCTGAAACAATAAATTAAATAGATAAAAAATAGGTACTAAACTTATGGACCTTGATTGTAGGGAACATTTTAAGATTTGAGACCCCCAGTGCAAGGGAAATAAAGGCAAAAATAAATGAATGGTCCCTGACTGGTGTGGCTCAGTTGGTTGAGTGTCATCCTGCAAAGCAAAAGGTCACTGGTTAGATTCCCAGTCGGGGCACATGCCTGGGCTGTTGGCTTGGCTCCTGGTTGGGGCACATAAGGAAGACAACCAATCAATGCTTCTCCTACATCAGTGTTCCTCTCCCTCTTTTTCTCCCTCCCTTCCTCTCGCTCTAAACATAAATAAATAAAATCATTTAATAAATAAATAATTCTATATCAAACTGAAAATTTTCTGCACAGCAGAACAAATTAACAACAAAACAAAAAGGCAACCAACCAAAGAAGATATATTTGCAAAAAAAAGAGCTCTGATAAGGAGTTAATATCAAAAATATATAAAGAACTCATACAACTCAACACCAAACAAACAAACAATCCAATTAAAAATTGGGCAGAGGATCAGAACAGGGACAGCTCTTCCAAGGACACATACAAACAGCCAACATATATATAAAAAGATGTTCAACTCTACTAGCTATTTGGGAAATACAAATCATGACTACAATGAGATACCACCTCACACGTGTTATTAACAACAAGACAGGTAATAACAGGTGTTGAAGAGATTGTGGAGGAAAAAAACTCTCATTCATTGCTGGTGGTAATGTAAACTGGTACATCCATTATAAAAAAAGAACCCCACAATATAGTGATTTCTTAAAAAAATTAAGACTAGAGTTACCATATGACCCAACAATCCCTCTTCTGGGTGTCTACTTGAAAAACTCTGAAACATTTATTTGCAAAAATATATGGATCCCTATGTTCATTGCAGCATTATTCATGGTGACCAAGACATGGAAACAACTGAAG
The DNA here is from genome assembly GCA_004024845.1 of Tonatia bakeri. Lineage (NCBI taxonomy): Eukaryota > Metazoa > Chordata > Mammalia > Chiroptera > Phyllostomidae > Tonatia > Tonatia bakeri. The sequence goes on from PVIA01005320.1 coordinate 89,962, forward strand.
TGTCCTTTGATAGAAGATTGAATAAATATGTGGTACACATATACTATGGAATACTACTCAGCAAAACACTGTCATTAGTGACAAATGAATGGACCTTGAGAATATTATACTAAGCAAAATAAGTCAGTCAGAAAAGGCTGAGAATCATAGGATTTCACTCATATGGGGGTTATAAAACTGAAACCCATAGGCATAGACGAAAGTATGGTGGTTACCAGAGGGAAGGGGGTAGGAGGTGGTACAGGACAAAGGGAACAAAATATATGGTTATGGGAGATGATCTGATTTTGGGTGGTGGGTATACAATGCAATATACAGATTATGTATTATAGAAATGTACACTTGAAACTTGTATGATTCTTTTAACCAATGTCACCCCAATAAATTTAATAAAAAGACCAAATTATAATGGGGAGCTCATGTGATCCACACAAGGGACATTCCTAAAGCAGCCAGCTCAGGTGATCAAGGAGACTGCACCACTGAGTCCCACAGGACACCCTACCAAAACTGGGAGACATAGCAGATTTGCCTAATGCATTGAAACAAACCCAAAGAGGCAGCCCAAACAAAGAGACAAAGAAACATGCTCCAAATGAAAGAACAGGATAAATCTCCAGGGGGTGCGGGACTAAATGAAGAGAAGGCAAGAAATCTACCACATATAGAGTTCAAATCAATGGTTATAAGAATGCTCAAGAAACTAAAGATGGAGGAAGAGGTAGATACACTTTGCCTCCTTGCACAACCAAAAAAAAAAAAAGGACAACAACAAATTTAAAAACAAAAAAAAACAAGCAGAACTGCCAGAAAATCAAACTGTATGGAAGTCTGACAACCAAGGAGTTAAAGAAACATTCATTCAGACTAATAGGAGGGGCGGAGATGGGCAGCTGGGGTGCAGACAGGCACTCAGGGCCAGAGAGGACATGTGACAAAGTGGCGGATGGTGGACTGGGCAGTACCACATTTGTGTACGGATAAACCAGGAAGAACAACTGGGGAGTGAGACAGACCACACAATACCGGGTTCCAGCACAGGAAACTAAAGACTCAAAACCTCCGAGTGTTAACACCTGTGGGGGTTGTGGTGCGGGGAGAAACTCCCAGCCTCACAAGAGAGTTTGTTGGAGAGATCCATGGGGCTCTAGAATGTACACAATCCCATCACCCTGGAATCAGCACCAGAAGTGCCCGATTTACTTGTGGGTAGCAGAGGAAGTGACTGAAAGCCCGCCAAAGCTGAGCAAGCAGCATTGTTCCCTCTTGGACCCATCCCTCACATATAGTGCCAAAACACAGCTACATGGGTTGCCCCGCCCTGGAATAGCTAAAGCTCTGCCCCTTACAACATAACAAGTGGGATGAGACAAAGAAATATATTCTAAATTAATGAACAGATCAAAACTCCAGAAACAGAACTAGGGGATGAAGAGATAGCCAGCTTATCAGATACAGAGTTCAAAACACTGGTAATCAGGATGCTCACAGAAATAAATGGTTGAGTATGGTCACAAAATAGAGGAAAAAGTGAAGGCTATGAAAAGTGAAATAAAGAAAAATGTACAGGGAACCAACAGTGAATGGAAGGAAAACAGGACTCAAATCAATGATTTGGAGCAGAAGGAAGAAAGATACATTCAACCAGAACAAAATGAAGAAATAAGAATTCAAAAAAAAAAAATGAGAAGAGGCTTAGGAACCTCTGGGACAATTTTAAATGTTCCAACTTCTGAATTATAGGGGTGCCAGAAGGAGAAGAGAAAAAAAACAAGTATTTGAAAACGTATTTGAAAAAATAATGAAGGAGAATTTCCCCAATCTGGCAAAGGAAATAGACTTCCAGGAAGTCCAGGAAGCTCAGAGAATCCCAAAAAAGTTGGACCCAAGGAAGCACACCAAGGTACATCATCATTAAGTTACCCAAGATTAAAGATAAAGAGAATCGTAAAAGCAGCAAGAGGAAAGGAGACAGCTACCTACAAAGGAGTTCCCATCAAATTATCAGCTGATTTCTCAAAAGAAACCTTGCAGGCAAGAATGGGCTGGAAAGAAGGATTCAAAGTCCTGAAAGGCAAGGGCCTACATCCAAGATTGCTCTATGCAGCAAAGCTTTCATTTAGAATGGAAAGCAGATAAAGTGCTTCTCAGATAAGGTCAAAATAAAGGAGTTCATCATCACCCAGCCCTTATTATATGAAATGGTAAAGGGACTTATCTAAGAAAAACAAGAAGATCAAAAATATGAACAGTAGAATGACAAGAAGCAACTATTGACAACCTAAAACAAAAATGAAAACAAGCTAAGTAAACAACTAGAATAGAAACAGAATCACAGAAATAGAGATCACATGGAGAGTTATCAGTAGGGATGTTACAGTACAAAAGGGGGGATCAAGGACAGCCCGAAAGGAACCCCCCAGGTTCGTTATGTCTGCTGCCAAAGGAAAGACATCTCTCAATGCCCGAGATTTGTGAAAAGGAAAGGAATTTATTATTCATTTGAAATAACACAAACTAAAGTTCCCACAAATGCACATAGTCCTCCCAGCACCCTCCATGTGGCAAAAGGGAGCACTTCCAAAGTCTCCCAAGCCTCATAGTTCCAACCAAGACACCAAAGCTGCGTGGTCCTAAACAGATGCGTGGTCCCAAAAAGAGAGACACATAATGGCTGCTCTGCTTCTGTTTAAATCCCAGAGCTAATCTTCCTCTGCAGCCCCATTTCCGGCTCCTTTCACAATTGGCCACAGCTGCCAGCATTCTGGGCAGGTGTGCCCTGTGGTGTGGAGCCAATTGTCTTCAAGCGCTTCTGGACCCTATTACAAATCCCTATTTGGGGCTCCCCCCTTGGCTGCACCCTGTTACAGGGAGGTGAAGAGGAGAGAAAGGGGGAAAAGGTACAGGGCATAAGAAGCATCATTGGTAGGCACAAAATAGACAGGGAGATTAAGAATAGTATAGGAAATGAAGAAGCCAAAGATCTTATATACACGACCCGTGGACATGAACTAAGTGTGTGTGTGGGGACGGGGGGGGGAGGTATAGGGCAGAGGGGAATAAAGGGAGAAAAAATGGTATAACTGTAATAGCATAATCAATAAAATATACTTTAAAAATAAAGAATGCTCAAAATCCTTAGGAGAAGAATAAATGGATTCAGTGACAACTTAAACAAACAGATAGTAGAAATGAAAAATGACATAGAGTCCTCACTGGTGTGGCCCAGTGGCCAGCCTGTGAACCAACGGATCTCCAGTTCAATTCCCAGTCAGGGCACATGCCTGGGTTATGGGCCAGGTCTCCAGTAGGGGGTGCGTGAGGAGCAACCACACACTGATGTTTCCCTCCCTCTCTTTCTCCTTCCCTTCTCTCTCTAAAAGTAAATAATTAATTAATTAATTAATTAATTAATTTTAAAAAACATAGAAACCATAAAAAAGAACCAGTCACTAAGAAAGAGTACAATATATGAAATGAAGAATACACTAGAAGGAATCAACAGTTGGTTAGATGAAACAGAGGATCAAATCAGTAATTTGGAAGACAGGTAGCAGCAAATACCCATTACAACAGCAAAACGAAAAAGGAATTAAAAAAAATGAAGATAGTTTTTCCCTAGCTGCTGTGGCTCAGTGGATTGAGCGCCAGACTGAGAAGCAGGGGTCACTGGTTTGATTCCCAGTCAGGGCACATGCCTGGGTTGCAGGCTGGGTCCCCAGTGCGGGGCACGTGGAGGGCAGCCACACATTGATGTTTCTCTCCCTCTCCTTCTCTCTCCCTTCTCCTCTTTCTCAAAATAAATGAAATCTTTTTTTAAAATAAAGATAGTTTAAAGGACTTTGGAACAAATATCTGCATTATAGAGAGAGCAGAAAGAGAAGAGATTGGGCAAGAAATTGAGAATTTATTTGAAAAAATTAATGACTCAAAACTTCTCTAACCTGGTGAAGGAAAAAGACATACAAGTTCAGGAAGCACAGAGAGTCTCAAACAAGATAAACCCAAAGAGTTCCACACCAAGAAACATCATAATTAAAATGGCAAAGGGTGTCCTGACTAGTGTGGCTCAGTGGGTTGGATGTCGTCACACAAAGCTCCTGGCTTGCGCGGGCCAGGTCCCCAGTCGATGTTTCTCTCCTTCTTTCCAAAAATAAATAAATAAAATATTTTTAAAAACTAAAATGGCAAAAAGTAAAGACAAAGAGAGAATCTTAAAAGCAGAAAGAGAAACATGGTTGCCTGCAAGGAAGCATCCATAAAACTGTCAGCTGATTTCTCAACAGAAACTTTGCAAGCCAGAAGGGATTGGCACAAAATATTCAAGGTAGTGAAAGAACAAGGACCTATAAACAAGACCACTTTAGAAAGGCTATCATTTAAAATTTAATAAAAGCCCTGGCTGCTGTTGCTCAGTAGATTGAGCACCAGTCTGTGAACCGAAGGGTTGCTGATTCGATTCCCAGTCAGGGCACACACCTGAGTACTGGGCCAGGTCCCCAGTATGGGATACAGGAGAGGCAACTACACATTAATGTTTCTCTCCTTCTCTTTCTCCTCCCTTTCTCTCTAGACCTTTCTAATGAAAAGGCTGGAAGTGTCTATTACCACAAACCAGTGTTACAGAATATATTAAATGGTCTTTCTTAAGAAGAAGAAAAGAATTCTGGCCAAGATGGAGGCATAGGTAGAAACCCTTCACTTCCTTGCACAACCAAAATGAGGATAACAACCAATCTAAAATCCATCAGCAACCAGAAGTGCCAGAAAATCAAACTGCGCAGAGCTCTGACAACCAAGGAATTAAAGAAACAGTCAACTAAGTTCCGGCCAAGATGGAGGTGTAGGTAGAAACCCTTTGCTTCCCTACACAACCAAAAAGAGAATAACAACCAATCTAAAATCAATAAACAACAAAAAATGCCAGAAAATCAAACTTCATGGAATTCTAACAACCAAGGAATTAAGAAAAAATCAACCAGATTTTTCTGGTTTTTCTAGAGTTTTTATCTGTTCTTCTATTTGGGCTGTTTATTTGTCTCCTCATTTTGGCAGCCTCTCTGGGTTTGTTTCTATGTATTAGGTAGAGACACTTCGACTCCCTGTCTTGGTAGTGTTGCCTAATGTAGCAGGTGTCCTGTAGGATCCAGGGTCACAGACCCCCTATCACTCAAGCTGGGTACTCAAGATGTGCCCTCATGTGGGCTGAGTACACCCTCCTCTTGTAGTTGAGACTTGATTGCTGTTGGGCAGGTCAATAGTCAGGCCAGTCAACTGCAAGGACTGGCTGTGACCACTGACCACCAATCTCCACTGTCCATGGAGGATCAGCTGTGCAGGGGCAGGGTGGGTGCTCCAACATGTGCTATAGTTGTCCACTGGGTGCACTGGCCCTGGGGGTTCATGGGTGGTGCAGGCCAAGGTCAGACCCCATCTGTGTTTTGCCCAGGGCACCCTGCCTGAGCTATAAAGCAATCTGAGATGGTTGCTACTTATGCTGGTCTTGGAGATTCCCAGGTGAAGCCAAGCTGTGAATCTAATCTGGTTGCCAATAGGGCTCACTGAAGTCTGAGTGGCTTGTTTGATAGGATTTAGTAGCTAAGACCAGCCATTCTTATGGAAAAGCACCTTGGGTGGGCCTGTAAGTTGGGTGGTGCAGAGCTTCTGCGAATCTCTAAGGCAGGTCAGACACCGTTACCCAGGTTGATGGAGTCTCAGATATGGCACCAGCTTGCCAGCTCTGTGGGAGATGGGTATAGCAAAAAGACAATGGCCTCTACTGACCTTGATGCCAGACATTTCAGTTTCTCCTTGTATACCACAGGGGTGCCTTTCAAGCTCCTACTGAGTGCTGTGAAGTCTGAGGGTGTGAGTCTGAGTAGGTGAGTCTGTGTGGGGGTTCTTTAAGAGGAACTGCTTGGGACTCCAGAAAGTTTTTCCCATTGACTCATTCCCCACTAGGTTTTGCAGCCAGAAGTTGTGGGCACTTCCTGGAACTGGACTTCCAGTCTGGGACTCCTCACTCCCAAGACAGCCGTCCTGAATTTTTATCCACATGGGTGTGGGACTAGCCCATTCCACATCCTTACCCCTCCTGTCATTCTAAATGGATGTGGTCTCTTTAATTCCATAGTTGTCAGACTTTCATTCAACCCGATTTTGTGGTTGTCAGATTTCCAGTCAGCTCGATATCTGACATTCCTGAGTGATGGCTTTTCTATTTTTAGTTGTAATTTTGATGTACTTGTGCAAAAAGGCTAGTCATGCCTGCCTACCTAGAATTCTTTTTTTATGGTTAGCTTTTTCACTGTTTTAATATGTACTGATGAAGAGTCCAGCCAGAGGGGTCTGTGTTGTGAATGCAACAAACAAATTCACACCGACTGCAGAAGTCCTGTGGAGAAAAAGCGATGGCACAGAGAGTCTCTAAAAGAGAGAGAGTGCCTCGATGCTTGCCTGAACAAGCTTTTATTGCTTTCCAGTAGCATTACGTCAAAGAAAGTTCTCATTCATTCATTATACTTAGGTTAACTTTAAGTGATTACTTCTTACAGATAACAAAGGAAAAATGTTGCAAATGCAAGGGAACGATAAAAGTGATTGATCTGGTTACATCCCATCCTTGGGATGGCTTAGCACAGACTTTAGGGAGTGCTTCAGAGATACACATTACATATCTGCAGGCTTAATTCAGGGTGAGGGAGTTTTAGCAAAAGCAAGCCTTAAAGCAGCCTAAGTACAATGCCGGCCTGTTTCCCCATGGGAAAGCCAATCTGCACACTTGGGTCCTGTGTTCTGCCTCCCCACTGGTTTTCAGTTTGGGGCTGGACTACATTCACCACTGCCATGCTGACCGGTTCCCTATAATGTCCTGGGGGTGTTTTTTGTTGAGATAATTAGGTGTTCTGTTAGCTACTTGTACTTGTATGTCCAGCTTCTTCCTTAGTTTTGGGAAGTTCTTATCTATTATTTCTTTAAGTAGGCTCCCTTTTTCTTTATTCCTCTCCTCTCCCTTTGGGATACCTGATACCCTTATGTTGCCCTTTCTAATATAATTAGCTAGTTCTCATAGAGTTCTTTCATTTTTTTAGCTGTTTATATTGGCTTAATCTAAGTCAAATGTAGTTTACAAAGGGAGAAGGACTCCAGTCTGGTGTATACATGTGTCTCTCCGTCTGTCTGTCAATTGGCCTGGGGGCAGGATCTAAGGGGCTTTGCCCTGCTACCCACCTCACATATACCTACCTGCCCCATCCTGGGAACAGAACCTGGAATAGGTATGGTCCCCAATTTTGGTGGGAGTCAGCAGACAGGGCCTGGGCCTCAGCCTCTACTCTGGCTCCAGAGGCCTGTGTGTGTGTGTGTGTGTGTGTGTGTGTGTGTGTGTGAATGTGCATGTATGTACATAGGGAACCTGTGTGCAAATATGTCCAAGGGATAGGGTAACATCACAGAGGCAGGTGGGCCTGTTTGAGACAAGGCCTTCCAGGGTGGCTCGCTCACAAGCATATTCCCCACGGGTCCCCAGGCTCTGTGATAGTGTTACACTGAGGGCAGAGCTTCTGGGCGCCCAGGGTCCACAGGCAGCACTTCTCACAGTGCACCCACCACACTGGATGGACGTTAGGGGCATTGAGTATGAGTCCAAGCAGGTGAGGCATTTGAAACAGTCCCCACGGGAGGGCTGCCATTCAAGGTCCCTGACCAGAGCCTTTGGGGCCTGATCGTGGTTACTTTCTCAGTGTCGTTATTCTCGCAGGTCTTCTGCACGGCCTCCTGCTTGCTGCTCTCTCTGTTGCTGGTAGGGGCATCTCATCCCTGGCCCATTTGGAGAACTTGGGTGTGATCCGTGCCCTGGGAGGGCTGCCACTTAGGGCTGTGCCTGGAATGCCTCTCTCTCCTCAACTTTACCCAGCTTCTGGTTCCTCGTGGTGCAGGCGGTGCAGCTTCTGGGGACTGCTGCTCCCCATACTCCAGCATGTTGCCTCATCCACATCCGGGTAGGCATCCCTGTCCGGGTTCTCTTTGCCGCTGCACAGAATGGAGTCAGTGCCTCGAAAACCTCCTTTCCAGGGGAGCGGTGGCCCACACTGCTCAAACCCCTCCAAGAGATTGCTGTGCTCATGCTAGACATCCCCAGCCTCACCCTCAGCCATGCAGGAGCACCCCCTCCTAGGAAGGCAACGCTCCGCAGGCTTATGGTCTCCTGCCCCAATTCTGTCCTAAAGGTTGCCCAGGGGGTGTGCTCTCCCTTCATCTTGCTTCCCCAGTTTCTTTTCCTTGTCCAAGCCTGCAGTTGGCTCTGCGGGCTGGCACACGCGCAGGGAGTTCTGTAGGAAGATCTTCCTCCCTCCCGCAGGGCCCCTGCTCCACCGGCCAGCAGCTCCGGCCTTCAGCATGGTCGTGGGGGACTGCTCCAAAGAGCCTGGTCTGGCCTTCAGCATGGCCGTGGGGGACTGCTCCAAAGAGCCTGGTCCGCGGTGGTGTGGTCCCAGCCCCAGCTCCCAGTGATCCAGTGCTCCAGCTGTGAGGGCAGCGATGCAGGCAGGTTCCCTGGCTTCCCAGCAGGGGCCTCGTCCATTAAAAAAAAAAAAAATCTTAGTTCCCTCTTCTCTTCCACCTGAGCCATTTCTATTTCTATCTTCAAGCTAGTGAATTATCTCTTCCAGTGGGTCTGCCCTGTTCCCACTGCTTTCTGAGTTTTTCATCTCGTTTACTAGGTTTGTCAACTCTGAATTTATTTGTTTGGTTTGTTGGTCAGTTGGTTGGTTTTAGAGTTTAAATCTCTTTAGTAAATACTCCTGTTCATTGATTTTATTTCTGAGCTCGCTGAACTACCTTTCTCGGTTTTCTTACATCTCTTTGAGTTACTTCATGAGAGCTATTTTTAATTCTCTATTGTTTACATCACAACCTTTCGTGACTTTGAGCATTGCCATTTCCTTATGGCGTTGTGGTTATTCGCGGTGCTTGGTGGCTTGTTCCTCTGTCAGCACGTTTGAAATAGCGAACTTCTTAGATCCAGTTCTGCTGAACTTTAACAATTCAGCCAGTTGGTCATCAGAGGCTTTTCTTCTGCTTTCCAGTAGATGGCAGTGCAGCACAAAGGTTGGGTTTTTCTCTGCCTCGTCCCAAAGAAGAGGCAGCACTTCTCACTCGCCACTGCTTCTGCCTGGGTGTCCCTGGTGCAGTCTTTGCCACCGCTCGTGCCTCTGGGGTCACTAATGCCTTGTTGCTGCCAATGCTGCTGCGGTTATGGATTTCACTGAGGTCGCAGGTGACACCACTGGGCTCACAGCGCAGCTGCAGGGATTGTCTCAGTGCCAATGGCATGGTGGTGGGTGGGGAAGCAATATCCAGCCCTTGCTACCTCTGCTGCCAAGTTTCCCGTGGCCTCTGGCACCAGGGCAGCTGCGAAGCCTGAGCCCCGTGCGTGGTCCCCTGCTGCTGCCCAGCACTGCCGCGGCTGTGGGGGGGGAGGGGGATGTCCGAGTAGTGGGCACCGAAGTGCCGCTGCCCTTTTGCTTCACCGGGTGGGAGTGGGGGGCAATCAAAGGCCTCACCTGTGCAGCTGCCAGGGCAAGCTCTAAGGCTGAGGGTGAATCCCTGCCACCACCCCTGCGGGGTCTAATTACCACCCTCAGGTGCAGAGTGGATCCACCGGCGTCACTCAGGCGTCAGAGTGGGCTGAGCAGAGGAATCTTTGTCGCATTGTAGAGGAGAGCCACAGGAGTACTGCCCTCCTCCCGGATGCTGTCAACTCGCACTTGAGTGTAGATGTCTTTAATGACAAGGAACTGTACACTGAAAAAATAGGCAAAATGGGAAATTTTACGTTACGTATATTTAACCACAACAAATATAAAAAATTTCATTGTTTAACTGAAAATATTTAAGGGTGCTGGGTGGATTAAAATTTGTAATCCATCTCTGGGTCACAGACCCCAAATGATGTGGGGTCAAGGTAGGAGGAGACGTCTGTTGCAACACCCTCTCTCTCCTGCCAACGGCGGAATGAGCTAGAGACGGAGTCCAGTCCCAAGGAGAAGGTAGAGTCTGACCACCTGTTCCTTTAAAAAGTTACACCCTTATGGAAATAGGAGATAATCTGTAGATCCCAGAGGGGTTGATTATATAGACATTAAGCTAATGGTAATACTTTCATTCAGGACAGGAATAAGGGGTACTGGGGAGGCCAGCTGAGTTCCCCATGAGATGGAGGGAAAACAGGCCTGTGGACCCCTCTGCCACACTGGGAGGGTGAGCCCACCCTGAGCTAGCTTGGTGCACCTGGGTGGCCTGTGGAGCCACAGTGACGGCTATGGGGCTTCCGGCTGTGCCCTTCAAGGAGCTAGGCTTGAGCTGTTGAGCTCGAATCTTGAGTCATAATTGGAGTAATTTACAATTGAAAGAAGAAAGAACAGTAACAGTCACTGTTATCTTTTTTTTCCCTCTTCTCATTATTCTTCAAACCACCTCCTTTGAGATAGAATACTCTTTTTTATGCATTTGGGTGGAGCAAGGCATCCATAGGTGGGACAAGGGTGCCTGCAGGAAGTGTCAGAACCTCCACCAAGCCCACTCTGCAGCCTCTGTGCTCACGCACACACTTGACTTCACAGTGCCCTTTAGCCAGCGCACCAAGAACACATGTGTGACTGACCCCGATGGGATTTTACTGGCTGCAGGGAAGGAGAAGGCACCCCTGGGACCCAGGGCTGTTGGTGAGAGGGTGTGAAGAGGAACCGATGACAAGACTTGGCTGTTAGGTGGGTGATTTGGTGGAAGGTCCAAGGCAGCCAGGAATTTGCTCTAGATTAAGTGGTATTATGGAATGAAGAGGCCAGCCCTGGCCAGGTAGCTCCACTGGTCAGAGCATCCTCCCAATACACTAAGGTTGTGGGTTCAATCCCTGGTCAGGACACACACAAGAATCAAACAGTAATGAAACAAAACGCAGAGGACAGTTCTATGATTGGGTACTTTGTGGGTGGTACAGTAACCTTATTTTTGTCTGTTCTTTGATAAAATTATGGAACAGTCTTGCTTGTTCCATTTCATTCTGATCTCAGAGTAACCTCTGAGGTTTATAGTCTATGGGGATTTTATGTCCGACAGAACCAACCGGCCTGGCTGGGAGCCTCTGACAGGCTCCTGACCACATTTAGATCTAGCTGTGAGTATCAGATGTGTTCCAGATGTTGGGAGCTGCTTTTTCTTTCTTGGTTTCTCTTTTGGCCAAGGACAAACATTAGGCCACAGAACATTAATACATGATGTCCAGACTTTTACCCTGATCTGGATTTTGTTGATTAAGATCAGAAGCACGTGTATTAAATATACTCTGTAGTTGATCCAAGGTTAGTCTCTTTTTCCCTTTTTATTATAGGATGAGCTGTTGAACCATTTAACATGACAATAGCTGTGCAGTAGCATTTAAAACCCTGGACAGGACACGAGAACCAACTAAAACAGACTAGCGCCACAAAGTGACTGTTAATGTTTGCAATAGGTTTCAGACCCAACGGTGCCAGAACCCACGTGGGTTTGTTTCAGAGGCAGCCGCTGTTCTTCCAGCTGAGTCGCACACTGTCCATCCGCCCTGTAGTCCCTGCAGAGGCCTAACAAGAAATATGTGCCGCCGCATCAGGTCCCCGTCGACTGGCTACGAGCGAATCAACAGCTCTACAGCTGGTGCGTGCCTGATTTAGTTAGCGCGTTTAGATTAGTTTGTTGGGCCTTTGGAACAAAGGTATCATCACTTATGACTTTTTTCCCCTTTTCGTTGAATTTATTGGGGTGATGCTGGTTAACAAAATTATAGAGGTTTCAGGTGTGGATTCTACTACACGTCATCTGCACACTGTGCTGTGTGTCCACCAGCCCAACATTTGTGACTTTGTGAAGGTTAGAGACAACTTCGGACCACCTTGTCTAGTTGTTTTATTCTCCTTGTGGGAATCATTTTCTGGGGGGTATGCATTAAAAGGGAATAAATTACCTCTTCTGGAAAATTTTAAGAATAATTTGTGCTTCTTTTATTTTAGAAGTTTCTGTATACCTTTTTTTAGGATATATGATTGACAGGAGGGGTAGCAGCTTTAAATGTCTCGATACCGCTAACAATTACTCAAAATATACAGGAGAAGTTAGAGTGTAATAGACAAGTATAATTCTGATGTCCATATAAGAAGTAATATCCTAGTGGAGTCTAGAATATAGACAGAGTATAAATACAGGGCTGGGCAAAGTAGATTTACAGTTGTTTGTATGGAAAAAGATGTTGGTTAAATTAACAGCCATCATTACCTAAAAGATAAATCATAAGTAAGGATATAAAATAACAACAACAATAATAATAAGACAAATAATACAAATAACTAAAATGGTAATTAATAATTCTTGTGTTATTTAATAATACCAGAATAAACCCTGTGTTTTGCATACTCACAACCATAAACCTACTTCTGCCCACCTCTGTGCAGTATTATGATAGGAGCGAGTCAGCTGGACATGTGTTTTTATATTGAGGCTTCACTGATACTAATGTGGCATTTCAGATTGTCCTTTTGCTTAGTGACCCTGAGGTTTTTTCCTCCCACAATCTGATTTGGAATGATAAATGGTCTCAGTCCTGCAAGTCCTCAATATTCTTTTCTTTCCTTCTTTTCCTTCTTTCTTTTCTTCTCATCTTTTCTCTGCAGCAGCTGCTCTGTTGTAAACCCCGTCTAGTCTTTCTTTGTAAAGCACCCTTTATCTCTCACCTGACCTTCTGTACCCTTGAGCATACAGAGCGTATTTGTGATATCTGCTTCTGTGTCCTTGTCTGTGAATTCCATCATCTGCCTGTCACATACGGACCTGACTCTACTGATATATTTTTCCCTGGTTATAGGCAATATTTTTCTGCTCCTTTTCATACCTATTAGTATTTTGAAAACATACTGGTAAAATATATATAAACTAAAACTCACATTGTAACCATTTTATGAGTGTACAGTTTAGTGGCCTTAAATCCATTCACATTATTGTGCAACTATCACTACGATCCATCTCCAAACTTTTTTCACCTGACAAAACTGAAACTCTGTTCCTATTTAATGCTAACTCTCCATTTCTGTCCCCAAACCACCCAGCCCCTGGCAGCCACCACCCTACTTCCTATTTCTATGAATCTGACTACTCTGGGCACCTTGCATGAATGGAACCATACAGTATATGTTCTTTTGTGACTGGTCAGTATGTCACTGGGCATAATGTCTTCACAGTTTATTCATGTTGTACGTGTGACAAGATCTCCTTCCTTTTTAAGTCATGCCTATTGACTTTTAACTGGATACTAGTCATTGTGACTTTTACATTGTTGGGTCCAAGATGTTGAATTCCCATAAAGTGTGAGATTTTGTGCTAACAAGCAGCTTACAAGGATCAAATTAATCTCTAATAGTTTAGCTGTGTTCCAGAATGAAGTGCCACACTTTTTCAAGAAAGGCAATATCTAGTCCCATGTGCTACAGGGTCTCTCCATGCCGGACCTCCTCCCAGCCCTGAGTGAGCACCAGTACTGATCAGTTTGAAAGTTCCTCCTTTGGGTCACTTATTTGCATGTCCCACACGCCATGAAAGCTATCTTTCAAGGGCTTAAGACCCGGAACTGTAAGTGTACCATCAGTCCAGCTATGAACAATCATTATTAACCAACATCCATATTGTGCTTGGGACAGGTGATCTTCTAACCCCTGCTACTCTCTTACGAGACCCTGATCAAATGGACAATCACAACCTCAAAGGCAATAGAGGAAGACATTAGGTGCTGATGTGATTTATCCGACCTTTCTGTTCAAAATTCAGATTTGAGTCCTGACCGGTGTCACTCAGTTGGTTGGGTGTTGAGTCCTACCCTTCCCCTCTGTCTAAAAATGAATAAATAAAATCTTTAAAGAACATAAAATTTATTTATTTTAACATTATTTATTTATTTACTTATTTTAGAAGTAGGAGAGAGGGAGAGAAACATCATTGTGTGGTTGGCTCTTGCTCACCCTACTGGGGACCTGGCCCACAACCCAGGCATGTGCCCTGACTGGGAACGAACCAGTGACCCTTTGGTTTGCAGGCTGGCACTCAATTCACTGAGCCACACCAGCCGGGACAAATTTTTTTATGTATTAATTTGAGGGGGGGCAGGAAGAAGGGGGAGAGAAAACATCACTTTGTTGTTTATTGGTTGTTTCTTGTTTGTGACTTGATCAGGAAATGAACCCACAATCTTGGCATATCAGGATGATGCTCTAACCAACTGAGCCACATCAGCCAGGACTCGTGACTCTTCTTAATGTCCCCCCCACTTTTAGTCCTGAACCTGCCAGCCCCAAAGCCTGGGAGGTTTGTAGCTCTTGTGCCCACCAGATGATGATGGAAGGGTCTGAAGAGGCTTTCAGGAAGGCTCTCTCAACAAAGACCTCCAGATTGTGGGTGCCGACCCACCTCTGGTTCAGTTTGCAGATGTTAGCCACCCTCAGCCCTTGGTCGTCACCCCACCTGCCCTCCACCCTGGCTTTGAGATTTCTCTGCATCATTATTCTGTCCCCAGCTTACTAACAGCAACTTCTCCTGTTGAGCCATGTATGCCAGACCACGTGTGTCTGCCTCTGTTCCCCAACACTGCTCCTTAGAGCTGGACTGGGTTGGAGGTTGGGGAAAGACATCACCAAGAAGGAGCGCCTCCATTTCAACCCAGCCCAGTCTCACAAAACCTCTTCCAGCGTCTGTGGAGGGGCACCAGTGGGAGACCAGGGGTTCAGGACTCCCCTGCTTTCACTGTCAGCCAGCTGGGGGCCTTCGCTGAGACTTGCCCTCCCTGTGTTTGCACCTGTGCAAGTCAGGATTTGGACACTGTGACCATTGCTGAAATTATGGGGAGTCTGAATGAACCCTCAGCTGTCTGGCCCCACAGCAGTGGTCCTGGGCCCCTCCTCTCTCCATAATTTCAGCAAGGATTTCCCATCTCTGCCTCCACGCTCTCCTCCTGCCAGGGCAGATGCCGGGTGACCACCTGTTCAGGGGGCCAGCTGAAGCAGGAGAGACCCAGGGAGCAGGACCCCAAGTCCTAGTGGACAAGCCTGCAAAGGTGACAGTGCCCTTGGCCTTTCACCTGAGCCCTCCTACAATCCTCCAAGTGGGGACCTCAGACGCCCAGCTCCCAGATCTCCTGGATTTCATTCACCCTCTTCCCATTCATGAGTCCCCATAACAGAGCACCTTCCCACCCGTGAGTCACCTCCTCCCGCCCCAGAGCCCTCTGGCGGCTGAATTCAAACACTGTTTCAATAATTTACTGGAAATCTAACATTCAAGCACACACATTTTATTTTTCGTATAATGTGCCCATTAACCCTTTGCAGTTCAGTGGCCTAGAAGTTGTCCTAGTAGGACTTCCCTGACCCCTGAGAGGGGCCCTGGCCCTAGGTTCCCTGTGGGAGCTGCACCTAGCCCCCCGCTAATGTGGAACAGAGGGGTCTTCTCACAGGCAGGGCAGGGCGTGTCGCCGCGCACAGTCTCCCTTGTGGACGCTCACAGGACTTTCCCAGGCTGGTCCCAGGGCTGCCTGCTTGGCTCCGCATACAGTCACAGGTGTTTTGGCATTTAACCCATTGCTGGGACAGCATTCCACAAAAAATGACAGGCACTATGCATTTGGCCAGGTGTGACCAAGGGCACAACCAGACCCCCGTTCAAGGCCCACACGCAGACACTCTGGGGTTTCAGGAGGGAGGGGCACCACCTTTGTCCTGCTGGTGGCTTTAGGGAGAGTCACAGGGACAAGTTTCCCCACTCTAGGGGTTAGGCCACTGTCCATCTCACACAGAGTCTTTGGTTTTGTCTGGCGCTCCTGCTTCCCTAGCCCCTCAGTAGTGCTCCCTGATCCTGAACACCAAGGCCACTCAACTGAGTTGCTCCATTCCGTGAAAGGACAGGCCCTCTCGGCCCAAGGGGAGACCTTCCAGGTCACTCAGCCTTCCTATCGTCCTGGGAAAATAAGCCAGAATTGGGAGGGTGGAGCCTTACTCCTGGTGGGAGACACTGCGGTCAAGTGCATTTGGGTCAATGGCAGGTTAGCAATTATCTGCAACCAAAAATAGGCCCTGTATCCTATTTACTGCCCTAAGTGCTGCCTCCTGGCTCCTGAGACCATCCCCAGGTTCCTGGGGCCACCTGGGTTCTTTGGCTCAGTCAGCTACCCAGACGCTGGGTATTCACCAGGGCAGAGTGGAACATGGGGGTCCTCAGAACATCACTCCCTCCCCCACTTCCTTTCCTCACCCCTCAAATCTCTCCCTCCTTTTACTGTCTCCTGGGGGTTGTTACTCTTCCTGGAGCAGGGGCTCTCGGTCCCCTTCCTGCACCCTCTCCTCCTCCTCCCTCTCTATGCAGCCCACGGTGGCAGCCAACCCAGCTCCCACACCACCCCCGACCACAGCGGCCCCTGTGGCTCCCACCGCAGCTCCAGCTGCCACCATCCCAGCCTCCGCAGCCAGTGCCGCTGCGGCCATGCCTGCGCCCACCACACCCCCAGCCAGGCCCATGAGCCCAGCCCCCACAGCACCCCCCACGGCAGCCAGGTGGCCACAGAAGCGCATGGTGTAGGTGTCCATGAAGGCCTTGGCCTCTGCCTGCAGCTCAGCCTCCAGGACCTCCAAGGCCTGCTCCCTCTCCTGGCACAGCAAGGCCGCTCCATGGCGAGCCAGGATGGCATCTTTCTGGGCAGACAGGAAGTTCCGCATGGTCTCAGGCAGGACCCGGAGCGCAGAGAATATGCGCTTGGTGGCCACATCCTATGCCAGGAGGAGAAAGAAGGAGCCCTGACCAGGAGACTCGGAGCCCTCTCCCATTATGGGCTCCCCCGGCTGCACACCTGGCCCCTGTGCGGGCCTGGGGGCTCACCTGCTGCCGCACATATTCCTTAAACTCCTTCTTGGCAGCTTCCAGCATCCTCAGGTCGTGCAGCTGGGCAGCCATCTGAGCACAGGAAAAGCTAGGCTGCCTCCCACTTCCTCCCAGGATCCCAGGGTGCACCAGCTTGCCTCCCTCTTGGTCCCCTGGGTCCTTCGGGGAACCTCTGTACCTCATCCGGAGAGGCAAAGCCAGGCCCTGTCCTCCCCATCCAGCCCGAGAGGTTCTGCAGAAACATTATCAGAGGATCAGGGAGGGCAGGGGGCCAGCAGGCTCCCCTGGGTCTCTGGAGAGTTTTCACACCTTGATTTCCTGAGCTAACTGCTGCCCTGTGAGCAGGCGGCTGTCCCCTCTGGCCACAGGGCGTCCCTCACTCCAGTACCCGTGGCAACGGCTCTTGGCATGCTGGGGGGCAGCGCTCAGCACATCAGCAATGTAGGCTCGCAGATGACAGAAATCATCCTCTGTGTCTGCAAAGAGATTTCTCTTGCTGAGGAGATGGGACTGAGCAGGACTGGGCTTCAGTGGGGAGAAAGGGTGTCAGAGGCTGGGAGACAGGGGCCAGTGTGCAAAGGATCTGGCCCTCCAGAGGAGTGTTAGCTGAGGAGGACTTTGCTGCTGGAACACTTACCACCCAGGGTTCCCTGGTCTCCGCTGGCCCAACGTCTCCTTGGGGCAGGCAGGAGGTAGCAGCGGGCTTGCTGCCCTTGTAGCAGCTCCCGAACCCTGGGGTATTTGCCAGATTTCTGAGAGATGGATGAAGAGACCTCTGAGCTAGTGGTCCAACCCCATTCCTAGCTTACCTACAGGATCCCTCACCTTGACCTGTCCACCCCCTTCCCTCTGCACACTCACCTGGAGGACATCACCCACATGCCCCTGCCCTGCCTTGTTGGGATGGAATGAGTCACGAACTAAGAGATCCAGGTGCTGGAAGAGAAGGGGTCCTGACACCAGCAGCCGGGGAGGGGTGTCTGGGTCTGAGTGATAAGTCCAGAAATAGGCATCTCACCTGTATTGGCACCATCCCATAATGCCTGCCCATCACCTCGGCCACATGGACAAACATCTAGAGGTGGGACAATGAAGGTCACAGCTAGGCCTCTTCATGGTCAATGCCTCCCCTCCACACTGGGCCCACTGTGCAAACCCAGCTCCCGGCTCCCAGCTCCAGGCCTCTCCAGGCTCCCACCAACCAGGTGTCCATGCTGCATCCTCTGCCTCACACCAACCAACCCAGCTCCAAGTCATGGGATCCTAGGCCAGAACTGGAAGCACTTCATTCTGGCTTGGTCCAGTCCTCTAGCCTCATGGTCAAGGCAGGTATGGGGGCACCCCAACACCAGATGTCTGCTCACCTCCAGGTATTCTAGGTCTGTGTCTTTCAGCTCCTGGGAAGTGTTGAGGATCTGGAACCAAGGAGAACAAGATGGAAGAGGGTCTGCAAAGGCAAAGAGGTACTTGGAAGACCTCAGTGAGGAAGAAGCTCACCAGCTGGCTGTGGGTCTTGGGACCTTGGAGAGCCCAGCCAGGGGTCTCCACAACCTGCAGAGCAGCTGGCTTTGAGGGATGAAGGGCAGGCCAGGGAGTGATCCTGCAGAGCTTCAACTGCCCCCCCCCGGGGGGGGGAACTTCCACCCACCTTTAGAACAAGCGATGTTCACACCTTCACCAACTGGGGACATCCTTCCTTTGCAGGGGCACCCCCAGAATTTGCAGGGACCCTGGACACAAAAGCCTTCGAGATACAATGACCGCCCCCTGTGCTCTCAGGGCTAGACCCAGCCGAGATGCCCCAGGTTTGCAAAAAGGTGAGCTGGAGCAGGACACCAGATCACAGCGCCCCCACCTGGTAGGAGCTCAGCATCATGGTGAGGGCACAGAGCTTGGTCCTTGTTTCCCGGCTCAGTTCAGGGCTCATAGCGTCCCCCGTGTCCACCAGGAACACAGCCACCTGTGCAGCGGCAGGGGACGAACCGAGGGGTCAAGCCTGTCTCAGTACCTCGGGCCACCCAGTCTTCTTGTCCTTGCCCCAGGGCTTTCATTGCCATCCTCCTCCCTCTTGTCCATCTCTGCTCTCTCTTCCCTTCCTCCCTGACCCACTCTTGACTTTCCCTGCCCTTCCTCCCCTCACCTTCCTCCCCTCCTTCCCCAGGAGGAAGGGGTGGCTCCACATCCAAATGCCCTTGCTGAGGCTGCTGGCGCCCCATCGGGGACCCTGCAGGGAGCCCCCTCCTCTCAGCCAGCCACCTTCGCTGGACTCCTGCAGGGCAGAGAACATCGATGGATGCATCCAGTCCCCATTCCGCTCCCAAAGCCAGGCTGGGACCCTTCGCCTGCCCCAGCCCCTGCGCGAGCCCGCCCTCACCAGGCCCGGCAGCTCCTGGAGCAGGCAGTCGAGGAGGAAGGTTTTTCCTGAGTGCTGCTCCCCCAGAACGGCAAGAAGGCAGACGGGGGTATCCCTGGCCAGGGGGTGCTTCAGGCAGCGGTTGATGGCCCCCATCCGCAGGATGAGGCCTCCGGAGGCGCTGATTCGCACCAGCAGCAAGGGCTCCGTCCTCGAGGCACAGGCCTCCTTGCCGGGAGAGAAAAGGGCCTTTCAGCCTCCCGGCGGTGTCTGTCGGGCCCTAAGTCTGGAGTGTGTCCGGCCCCGAGCTCCCTTTCTCACACTGACATCCTAGGATGGGGCCAGAGCTACACACCCCGGCCTCGGATCGACCCGGTCTCCCACGCCGCCCTCGCCCCGCCTAGAGGAGGCCTGGTACCAGACCTGCGCAGCGGAGGGCGGCGGCCCCCGCAGCAGGCCCTTCATCTTGTCGCGCAGACCCCGGAGGCCCTTCCTGCGAGCGCAAGCCTCGCGGCACTCGGGGCAGCGGGGCCGTTCGCCGCCGGGCGGGCGGTGCGTGCTGAAGCACCGAGCGCAGAAGTCGTGGCCGCAGTCCAGCGAGACCGGCTCGCGCAGCCGCTCCAGGCAGATACCGCAGGCCGGGGGCTCGCGAGGCGCCACGGGCCGGGACCCCAGGCCCAGCTCCAACTTGGGGAATGGTGTGTGGGACCTGCGGGGCGGCACGGGTCGTTTGAGAGCAGCATGTGGGGTGCAGGGTGTACAGGCCAGGAAATGAGCCAGCAGGCGGTGCCCAGGGAAGCCGCGTTCTGCCCGCTCTGCGCGTTCCTCTCTGGCTCGCATCCCAGAGCCGGGGGACCCCAGCGTGGGGGCAGCAGAGCCTGAGGAGAGGAACCCGAGGAGGGAGGCAGCCTGGAACGGATGAAATTTGGCTCTGCCGTACCACCAGGTACAACCGTGGGCAAGTTTCTCCCCCGATTCGGGCCCCAGTGTCCTAACCAGAGGAAAGGGGAACAGCGCCTACCTCCTGGGGCCGATGGAGTGATCTGAGGAGATGGTTCGTGCCAGGCGCTGGGCAGGTGCTGCGCATGCACGCTGCCCTGCATCTGGCACAAATGCTCGCGAAAACTCTCACCCATGGCCTCCTGCTGCCAGGGGTTCCTCAAGGAGTTACTGACCCGGCTGGACAGCTTAATGAGTGATCCCTTCTACAGCCTCCTACAGCGACTTAAACACAACGGCGGTGGGACTGCAGGGAGAGCGTGGGAGCCCCCTGGTGGTGGGGCAGAAGGCTCTGGTCCTTACAAGATCCTTTCCACTCTCCCACTCCGAGTTGGAATCGGTCTCCTTGCAGCACCCAGCCGATTTCCCTGTCCCCACCCCCTCCAGTCCTGGCAGATCCAGCCTTGAGCTCCCTCCCCTGGGGCAGCCACAGCCTCGAGTTCCTGGACCAAGCGACCTACAAGGCCCGTTGCCGGGGTCCTCCCTCAGGCCCTGCCACTTACCAACTGTTGCTGTGGTTTCCCATGAAGCTCTGCTTTCTCTCCTTGAAGAGGAAATTTTTGGGAAAAAATAACAACAAAAAACGTCATTTTGAAAAGAACCCAGACGTCTGTCTTCATCTCAGGTTTCAGCAGCTTCTCACCCCCGTCTGCACGCCCACCCCGTCCCCAGGCTGCCCCTCCCCAGCCCCACCCTCTTCCCCAAATCTGAGGACTTGCCTGTTTGCCAAACCAGTGACAAAAGGAGATAACAGACAAGGCGGGCCGGGGCATGGGAGGCTGGCAGTGGGGAGCGGGTCCAGAGCCGAGGGTGGAGGCCCCTGGGGCCTTCAGCAGCAGTAAGACTGCAAGGGCTGCTGAGCTGTGACAGGTGGAGGGTGTGGGGGGATGGTCTCCCCTGAGCAGCCAACTCGTCAGAGCTGAAAAATAGATGTGACAGTCGGGAAAGAGGAGGCTGCCTCTGGACTCACCCCAGGGGGAGGAGAGAGGACTGCAGGAACCAGGGCTCTGGAGGAGGGAGGGACAGAGCCAGGCTCAGAATCCCTGGCAGAGGCTGGGATGCAGGCAAGCTGAAGTGGTGAGTCACCATGGAGACGGGAAAAGATAAGAACAGGGAGGGGGAGGGCGCTTGCTCCACACAAACTCAGAGCTCTGGTTATGAAGTATTTCCAGATTGCAACTGCAGAGCACTGCCCCCTGGGCATAGGGCCCTCTGCGGACTGGCCCCGAGTGACAACATTGGTCACACACCCAAGAGGCCAGCCCTGGTCACTCCGGCTGCTGCATGGACAGCAGGTTAGGAGGACAGGGCTGGAGGCAGGCGGCAGGCCAGGCTACAGGGAAGAGCCCCAACCCAGACCTGGGCACGTGAGGGGCCTCACCATGAGGGGTGGCAGAGGAGAGGATGGGAGCAACCCCACGCCCAGAGCTGTACTCCTGGAGAAAGGCCTCGACCTGCCCTTCACTCTCGGGGCCCCTCCTGGGCTCTGGGGAGAAGGGCTTGCCCAGGGAGGCTGGCTGTGGGGGTCAGGCATGGGTGGCCCATCATATATCCACTAGGCTCCACAGGCTTGTGAGCGCTTCTAGTCTGTGGGGGTAATTGAAACCCGAAGAGAAAACAAGAGTCTCAAATCTACAAAAAGAAAACTTCAAAGTCAAAAGTAATACCTCTTAACTCAGTGTCAGCTACCCCTCATATGATGTCATCTGGCGAACTCAGCTGTCATTGTCTTCCATGAAGTCAGAGTCAAATCACGAATCAACAAATGCCCACTGAGCACCTGCCCGGTGCCAGGCACTGAGCTGGGTTCTGGGGTGTCAGGACCTCGCTGTTAAGTGTTTATGCACAATTGTAAGCAATTGGTTCTTATCAAATTCAACATTGTAGAGGTTATTTAAATCCTCTTTTAAAAATTCATGGGAAAAATGTGGGCTATGGGCAACACTCGTTTTGATGTATTTGCTCCAATGTGGAGGGAGGTCCCCCAAGGTCAAAGGGCCAGATCCATGCCAAGTTCCTGAGGTTGGTAGGTAGGTAACCCCCCACACAAGTGGACGAGTAGGTTGGCCCAGAATACCTGCATGGGGACCACACTGTCTGGAGAGGAAAGGGGGTTCCTTGTTTCCCAATAAGGGCGAGGAACCCATGCAGGCCCTCCATGGGTCTCTAACCTACCCCAAGAACTCATGGGGACAGGAAAGGCCACAGACAGCCAGGCCCAGCCCTGCAAGGTAGACAGGCCCCTGGGTGCATCTGGGAGCTGAGAGGGTACATCAGTGAGAACAGAATAGACAGAGAAGGGACTGGGCAGGAGGGTGGTCCTGGGTTCCAGGAGCTTGAGCTGTGGGGATGGTGTGAATTTTGGGCCCTGCAGACAGATTCATTCATTATTTCATCCATTTGTTCATTCATTCCCCCCACAAACACCGGGCTCCTCCCTCCATGGGGGCCAGGTTCTGGAGACCAAGCCCAGGCCACTCACCTAAGCTCTGGCTTCAGCTTCTGAGCTGGAAGGAGGTGAGGGGGTAAGGTCACCTTTGGAAAAACCGACGTCAGCAGCCAAAAATACAGTCTCTCAGACTGAAACCCCATTTGGGGCAGCTTCCGAGTCCCCTGGTGCAGGCAGGAGCTGCTTCACACAAGCAAGTGAACGTACTCAGTCACCTGTCTAGTCATCCCCTTTCACGACCTCCCACGCGAATTCACACACATGCAGGGTGAAAATACTCCCGCTTCCCCACACTGTGTGCACACCCACCTTCACTGCTCTTGTCTCTATACACCCCCAACTCATGCACGTGCACATGGTGTGTACAGGTTCACACATGTGCTCACTCATTAACACTCCAGTACAAACACACTGCTTATGCACCAATGCCCTCACACTCATGCACATTTACACAGGTGCTCACACTCACTCCCTCCCTTATGCATGCAAACATATCACACACTGTTGCCCACGGGTGCTGTTCCAAGCACGCACACAAACTTGCACTCGACAACACAACCTGTGAAGGAGGCACTGTATGCCACAAGAGGAAACTGAGGCCAGAGGTTCAATCACTTGTCCAGGGCACACAGCTAGAATCCAAAGCCATGCAGTCGGACTCCCACACTACATTCTGTAGTTTCCTTAGGTGGCAGAACTCGTGTCAACTATGATAACAAGCATGGAAAAGAGTGTGTGGTCTTGCTGTATCTCAGTCATTTGCCTCAGCGGGGGAGAAAACTTGGCCCAGCCGGTCTGCATAGAATCAGGATGGTTCTGGCCCAGCTTGCTGTGTGGCCTTGGGCAAAACACTGATGTTCTCTGGGCCTCGGGTTCCTGATGTGTAAGTGGAGGGGGGCTCGGCGAGTCCAGAGTTCCCTCCTGAGGGACTGTCCTGCTCCTCTTCTGCCTTACTGGCCTGGAAAAGTCCAAAGGGCACGGGGCAGCTGGCCCTCACCAGGAAGCCTGGCACCAGGGGTGCTGGTGAGCACCGGATCTCTCCCCATCCAGTCCTGCTCTCTGAAGTCTCTCCCTTCTCTGTGCTCCTGGGAAACACCTGGATGCCTCTAGCTCTGCCAGTGAGGCCCAGGCCACAGGCAGGGAATCACCCCGGCTGCTCCGGCCAGCTGCAGCCTGCTGCAGCCCCACAGCCGTTGCACCTTCCCCAGGAAGGCCAGCTGTCTGACTCCCTCGGCCTCCACCCAGCTGCCCAAGGGCTCTTCCTACTGGTTGAGTGGCTGGGAAAATGAGGGAAACAAGCTCAGACTTGGGACCCTGGGGCTGAGGTGACGACACCCTGCCACCATGCTCTGACCCCAGTGGCGCCGTTCTCTGCTTCTCCCTCCCAAGCTCCTCCCAGCCCCCAACCTCCTCACTTGGAGGATGAGCAACAAGGTCACTTCGGCACCCCCACAACTCCTTCCACAATATCTCTCCCCAAAGGTAAACAGCTCTCTCGGGCTATGGCCGAGGCATGGCTCCTGTCACTCCTCATTCTCTGTTTCTCTCCCAGAGCTGCTTTCACCTCCACAGTCTCTCCCGAGGCCCAAGTGCCACTCCTAGACCCAGAGGCCTGTGAAGGTTTCCAAGGCAGGTGTTCCCACGAGACCCCAGAGACCCTGACCACTAGACAGCCCGTGCTGTGTGCTGATCCCAACCAGGGTGTCCCTGATTTCTGCCAGGTGGCTGAGGGGTTCACCACCCCCACCCTTCCACCTACCCACCCATCCATCCATCCAGTGATCTGTTTTTATTCTTCCATCCATACTGCAAATTTTTATTGAGCAGATACACCAGGCATTATGCTAGCCCTGGGAGTGAACTGGCAAACCCTCAGGGCACTTCCAGTCCAGTGAGGAAGACACACAGGTCTTAGGCCAGGCCTGGGGAAAGAGCTCTCTGAGGAGGGTCGCTGAGAGCAGACGTGGAAGGACCAAGCAATGGCACCGCACTGGGACCTGGGCATCTGGGAAGGTCTCCACAAAGCAATGCCCAAGCTGAGCCTGGAAAACGGACCTGACTTGGTCAGCAAAGGTGTGGAGGTGAGAAGACATTTCTAGCAGAAAGACCAGCATCTCAAAGACCCAGAGGTACAAGACAAAGAGCCTCGCTGGAGTGCAGCTTGTGAGGCAAGGGGAGATGGGAACAGGGGTCCAGGGCGGGCAGAGGCATGTCATCCTTGGGCTCTGCCCCATAGTACTCTGCTGCAGGGCTCAGGAAGGAGGCCACATCCTGACAAGCTGATGGCCTCCGGGTACTGTCCGCGGGGCGAGCTGCACTCGGGAGCTGCTGCAGTGCCCCAGGCTGCCCTGGTGCGCATGCCAGCATGGCTGCCTCCACGCCCTGGACCATCACCCTGGCCCTGAGGGGCAGCAGGATGTGTTCCCCATGCCCTGCAGACCCCCTGACCATCCTTGCTGTCGCCCTGGCCCTGAGCAAGGTGCATCTGTGCCAGGACCCCTTGTGCAGGCATCAGAGGCCTGGCCTGAGCAGCTGGGCCCGAGGGCTCAGGCCTCTTTTGGATGATGGAGGAGCACACCTTGAAGTGGAACAAGTTTCAGACCAGAGATGGCAAAGCTGGAGGGAGGCACCAGCTCCCCAGCCGCTTCCATATTTGGCTGGCATCTTTCAGTTTTGAACAGAGATCCAGATAAGGCTGGGCATAGCCTGAAATCCCCATGACGTTCTGACTTCCGGGACAGTCCCTCCAGGACCATCCATCCCTTCCCATCACAGATGGCTCCAGTCCTGAGTCAGCCCCTCAGACTGAAAGGTCTGTTCCAGGCTGTGGTCCAGGTTCCCAAGACCCTGCTGAGTTGGCAAAGCTGCTGTCAGCTCAGTCAAGCTCCCAGGCATGAGGCCACATGTTCCCCATCCCACCGATGGCCCTGGTTAGAAGTAGTGTCTACTTCAGACCTCTGCACTCAGAGCTGGTAGGGGGCACTTGGCAGAAGGACATGGAGGCTAGTCCCTGCACTCTGCAGCTGGGCAGATGTTGTTCCAACGCCAGAGAGGCCAGGCCCCAGTGTGGCTGCTCCTGACCCTGACTGACCCTTCCACCTAGCCCCACCCCCTCTCCTGCTGGCCAGCTTCCAAGGGCTTCCCATGGGCAGCCAGAGGGAAGTCTGAGCTCCTCAACTTCCTTCCAAAGCCCCAAAACCAATTCAATCTAGGCTCCCTAAAATAATTTTCAAAATAAAACATCAACCAACATTTGCTTAGCAATGTAGGGCTTACAATGTGTTGCAAACGAGCTGCCTCAGCCAGTTCTCACAGCACAGTGACGACTGGCTCTGGTTTTTGAACAGAGAGACAGGCACGGACAGCTGAGGAGGACCTTCCAGTGGCAGCCCCAGAAGGAAGACTCAGGTGCCCTGGCCCCTAGGACTGAGCTGCCCCTTCACCACGGCCACTGTGTGCCAGGTTTGCCCCAGCCCGAGGGTCTTCCAGCACACCGAGCTCCACACATCTGCCCCTGCCCTTCCCTCACCTAGAATGCCCTCACCATTCTCAGCCAGCTTCAAGTGGGCTCACACTTCCTGCAGGGAATGTGCCCCATCCTCTCTCTCCTCCTGGCTCTTCCTCCTGTTTTGGAAATGCCTGGAACCAAATGCAGGGGCTACGACTAACTGATAGAGTCCCTGCCCCCAGAAGCTCTGAGGCAGCGGCTCCTCAGCCTGGTCCGTGCTGGTGCAGAAGTCCAAAGAACTGTCGGATCCCCGGGGAGAAGCCACTCACCCAGACTTGGGAGCCACTGAGGCCCAGTCTTACAGCACCGATGAGAATTAACCCCCTCATGGGAGGTACTGGGGAAGGAGAGGGACAGTCTCAGCACAGGAAACAACAGGCGCAAAGGCCAGCACAAGGTGAGGGAACCAAGGCTGTGGCCCCCGAGCACAGCTCTCGGAGAGCCATGTGGCAGATTTTAGACTTTCCCTGCGTGACACTGGGAACCATGGACAATTTTAAGTAGGAGGCCTGTGATCAGATTTGTGTCCCCGAATCATGACTTTGCCCAGCGGATGGAGTGGAGGGCCCCTGGTAGTTTGGATGGCTGCTCCCCATCAGGGGCCTTTGAGTCCCCTACCCAGTCCTCTACTGATAGACATCTAGAGGGGCTCTAACATCGGGCTATAACCAGCATATTGTGCCAAGTGTCGCACTTCAAGTGGACGTCAGCAGGAGAGCAGGTGAGAAGGGGCAGGGCGGGCGGTCTGGCGAGGCTGAGGGAGCAGCGGTGGGGGAGCCCCTGGCACTGACCTGCAGTCTGACCGGCTCGCGGCGCATTCTTGGACGGAGTGATGCTGAAGCAGGGCTGTAGAGGCTGAGGCCTGTTTTTAAGTTTACAACAGATGCTTTAAACAAAAACTCCCTGTGGCCATGCAGGTCTACGGTCTGAATATGAGGCCCTCTGTAACGGGCCCTGCGTGGGTCTGCTCTGGGGCGTGACTTGGCCCCACAGGCTGGGGGGCTTAAACAACAGCAATTAATTTTCTCATGGTTGCGGAGGGTAGAAATCCAGTTTGAGAGCAAGGTGTCGGCAGGCTTCACTTGCTCTGAGGCCCCTCTCCTTGGCCTGTCGGCGGCCATCTTCTCCCTGTGCCCTCACATGGCCTTCCCTCTGTGAGTGTCTGAGTCCCGGTCTCTTCTTCTCCTGAGGACACCATCACTGGGTTAGGGCCCACCCACCTGACCTGATTTCCCTTAATCGCCTATTTAAAGCCTCTGTCTCCAAATATGGTCACACTGTGAGGTCCTAGGGGTTAGGACTTTGATATATGAATTTTGATGGAACACACTTTGGCCCAGAACAGGGCCAGTGAACAGTAGCATGTGAAGAGGGTGAAGGGAAGAGCTTGGAGGGCCTTGGATTCGGGCTGCGAAAACCAGGCTCCATACCCTAGAAACAGAGTGGGGAGCCAGCACAGTGGGGTTCTCAGGAGAGCATCTGGACCCTCACTCGAGCAGTTGGTAACATAGATCAGAAGGGGAGGGAAGCAGGGGCCCCTCTAAGGGTTGGGAGGAGGGGCAGGAGGCACCTGGAGACAGAAGCCACCTCTTTAAAACCCTCACACAGCTCTGAGATGGGAATGAACCCCCTACTTTACAGAGGAGGAGACTGAGGTTTGGAGAGCTTAAATGATTCCCCAG